>JAQZBX010042367.1:0-13534 GCA_029593785.1 Cabassous unicinctus | reverse complement strand
TTACACTCTCACCCACACAATTTTATAAGTTATGGCAAGATATATAATGGCCTGTATCTGTCATTGCAGTGTCATTCTTGACAATTCCCAAGTCCAGAAAATGCCCCCATGTTACATCTATTTTTCCCTCTGCCTCCCCTCAGACTTCCAGTGGCCACTGTCTCCACATCACTGATAACAGTTCTTCTATTGCTAGAACCACAATAAGTCTATAGTAGAATAAAATAGTAAGCAAGAGAGAAGTGATCTTTGTCCCTACAGAGCTTATAGGTTATAGAAGAGCATAGAAATCAAAATAAAAATTGATGAGTGTTTTGATGGAAAATCTACTGGAAGGTGTGAGAACTTAAATCATGACAGGTGACTTTTTTTTAAATTTTTTTTTTTACCTATTTAACATATACCCTGCATTGTTTTAAGCACTTGGCTTATATTAGCTCAATTAAATGTCACAACATAAAGAAATAAATGCAATTATTTCCATCCCTAACTTGCAAACTCTCTGAGGCAGAGAGAGATTAAGTAACTTGTTCAAGGTGTTAGAGATACTAATTATGGGGTAGGCCTCAAGCACACCCCCTCTAAATCCAGAACCTAAATAATTAACTATTATGATGAGAAGAAATTGATGACCACAGTTAACTGAAATGTTATGTTTAAGAACTCAGAGGAAATTCAGGTAGAAATAACCAGTAGGTGTTTAGAAATAAAGACATTAGAAGGAAGCCAGGGCATTAAAAGTTTTGTAGAAATATCCCAGAAGAGACAATAACTGAAGTCAGTTACTATAATCCTGAGAATTTTCTAATAAAGAAATAATGAAGACTGTGGGCAGAACCCATGTGGAATAATCCTTACGATAGGGAAAGAAAGAAAGAAAACAGTACAACAGGCATAAATCCCTTCCGAGATCATGATGGCAGGGATATGGGAGTTCCATTTTAGCTCTGCATTGGGGGATGTACAATCCCTAGAGAAAAGTGAAAACTGAGGAAAACGTTGAGTCACTAAGGAACTAAAGACATGTCATAGTCTAGGCTGTAACTACAATCCCATTATGTCCTTATTACATGCAGAATCTGTTCCCTGGAGAAGAGACTGAGCACATTTATAACCTGTTTATAACCAAGTGCATTGTATTATTAAACCAACATTACATCTTTTATAACTTTGCTAAATGAATGTTCATTTTTATCTGATTGTTGAAGGAAATCACAGATAACATGAAATTTTGAGCTATAGCTTCAAATGGTTTCCAAGGGTTATGGAAACTAAGTCTGTCCTGCATCTTATAACAAAGCTAACAGTCTCAGTCAGAAATTATACTTTGAAAGCCACCTGGGTAAAAAACAGCACCCAGGAAGCTCAGATGTTTTCTGGCCTAAAGAGGGTGAGTTCCTGATTTACATTTCTATATGTCTTTATTTTGAGATGGAAATCCAGGGATTAAGAAATGCTGCTTTGAATCCAATATTGTGTAGCCCTGAAATGCAAGTGAATTAGGTGGAAGAATCTATTTGAGGGGACAGCAGAGAATATTCAGAGACCAAGGGCCCTCAAGGCTCCTGTGTTTTAGTGTGTAAGTTCCCTCTCCATGGAGGTAAATCTCACTTCTCTATATATCGCTCTTTCTTTGTGACATGGAGCAGCTACTGGACATCTCTTAGATTCAGGTCCCTTAGTTTTGAACTAGAAAAAATGTTTGTAGTAACTATACCAACAATGTCTAATCTGCAAGACAAGTCAGCTCCAGGATGCCAGGGCATGTGTAAACAGTTTTACAGTTGAGGGGAGGGCTCATATGAATAAAGAGATTATGAGATAAGAGAGGGTTATGTCTCGGTCTATCTTCCTTCTCTCTTTTCCCTTGGTTTTCCAACTGTCATGTTTCCCCGTGGCAAGACTTGTCTTCACACTGTCTAGCAAGGTGTAGGTGCTCTTTACTATAAATAGCTTCAAAGAATCAAGTAAGGGGAATTTGGTATCAAGTGTGATAGCAAACACTATGTGTCCATGATGGGCTAGTCTCTGACATTACCTTTGCATAGCACATTCATGTGGGAGGAGATATTGTCGGAAGAATTGGGTCGTCCTCTAATGTCAGCCTTTTCTCTTGACCCCACAGATCCCCATAGCAGAATGCCTCCTGGAAATGGCTCTTTTGTGACTGAATTCATTCTGGTGGGATTAACAGACAACCCAGATCTCCAACTCCCTCTGTTTGGCCTTTTTCTAGCAACGTATATTCTCACCATGCTCGGAAACTTGGGCTTGATAACTCTAATTGCACTGAATTCCCATCTTCAAACCCCCATGTACTTTTTCCTCTTTAACTTGTCCTTCATAGACCTCTGTTATTCTTCTGTTTTTACACCCAAAATGCTGGTGAACTTCTTGTCAAAGAAGAATATCATCTCCTACCAGGGCTGCATGACACAGCTCTATTTCTTCTGCTTTTTTGCCATCTCTGAGTGCTACACGCTGACATCAATGGCCTATGATCGCTATGTGGCCATCTGTAATCCACTCTTGTATAACATTGCCATGTCCCCTAAAGTATGCTCAAATCTTATTTTTGGTCCATATTTGATGGCATTTTCTGGTGCTATGGCCTATACTGGATTCATGCTGAGGCTGACCTTCTGTGATGCCAACACCATCAACCATTATTTCTGTGACATCCTCCCTGTGCTCCAGCTCTCGTGCACGAGCACCTATGTCAATGAGCTGGTGGTGTTCATTGTAGGAAGCATCAACATCTTTGTGCCCAGTCTCACTATCTTTATGTCTTATGGTTTCATTCTCTGCAGCATTCTCCGCGTGAATTCCGCGGAGGGCAGATCCAAAGCCTTCCACACCTGCAGTTCCCACATAATTGCTGTTATACTGTTCTTTGGGTCATGTTCATTTATGTATCTCCAGCCATCTTCTGCCAGGTCTATGAATGAGGGAAAAATCTCATCTGTCTTTTACACTAATGTGATTCCCATGATGAATCCTTTAGTCTACAGCTTTAGAAATAAAGATGTTAAACTTGCTATGAGCAAAACCCTGATTAAAAGAAAGTTTTGATCATAAATAACATCTTCTGTACAGGTATTTTCAGAAAAGTAGGTTCACTGTTAATTAGAATGTATTTGCAGTTTTCTTATCCTATTTGTTATCATGGTAAAGGAAATTTGACATGTCTCTAGCTTTTACCACTTTCTTTAGTGTAAATCTTCTTTTCTTCACCATTTGCCTGTGTTTTCTCCTTCTTGCCTCTTTCCTGTTTGAGGAAAAAATTAATGAAGAAATTTATTATATCTGTTTTTTATCCATTTCAACTATTTTTTTCTCCTGGAATATGATGAATCACTCTTCAATGATTGATTGTCACTAATGCGGCATTTTGTTGTTGAGGTGGTCTACTCTCGTATGCCTGTTGTAATGTGCAAATATAAAGCATGAATCAAATAATATTACTCATCTCCTGTTTCCATCCTCCGATTAGCAGGAGTATATCTCCATCAAATGCCAGTGGTTCAGATAGTAGTTTCCATAAGTACTGTCAAGAATCATTTCCATTTGCTGAAGTAATACTATACACTTTGCTTTGTTACCAATTTTTTTTCTTTTTGTTTACACCTAAACAAATAGGTAATATGGTCAATATATAGTTATTGCTAGGATAGTAAAATGAAACCCAGAGGAGTCAATCCTTATATAAAGTCACACAGGTTTCAATGAAAAAGCCTAGAGCAAATCTAGGTCCTGAATTCAACCCTATTACTCTTTATGGTATAATTTGCTTTTATTTTATTTTAATATTTTCATTCCATTATTCATGACATAGGATGAAATATTTCTGTTTTGAAATTTGACTATGCTTTTTCCAGGAGGATACTTAAATACTCTCAATTTTGCTCTTTTTGATTATAAAAACAGGTTGATGGTTCCGTTTGTGAGAAGGAAGAGTTTTGTAGGGTTAGTTTAGTATAGAACTGATAGTCTGAAATACAAAACTGAATTATTCTGCAAAATAAAACACAATGAATTTGGAATCCTTGCTGGTGCTTGTACTTTAGAGAATATGGGGATGAATGATGTGATGGTTAGGTTCATGTGTCGACTTTGTGGATGCTGGTGCCCAGTTATTCACCTGGGCAAGCACTTGCCTGATTGTTGCTGTGAAGACATTTCATGGACTTGAAACCTCAGTAAGATGATTGCATTTATGGCTAATTGCATCAACAGTCAACTTAAGATGCAATGATTTGAAGGCTTTAAAGGGGAAGGTGATAATTTCAGTCTTCATAAGAGAGAATTATCTTCTCTACCTCAGCCAGCCTGCTTCTCCTGGAAAATTCATCAGAAAACTTCATTGGCATTCCCAGCTTGTATCCTGTCTTACGGAATTTGGACACATGCACCTCACAGTCGCATTCGACTCTTTTTGTAAAATCTCATAGTATTTAAAGGTATCTCCTGTTGGTTCTGTTACCCTAGACATCCCTAAATAATACAGATGATAAAAGAGAACCGCAATTTGTCATTAGTCCAGTACCCACAAAGACTTGGTCAATAATAAGAGGTCCCTGGTTTCAAATAGTTAGTGAGGGTATAGAAACTGTACTTCACCCTGAATTTGTGTCTGGGGTAGTAACATGCTCTCACTGTCCTCCAAGTGTCCATAAAGCTGTGGGAAAGTTATAGTTCACAATGACTACATAGACAGTAGTGTTTTGGAGATTGAAGGAGGGAGCTCTAATCACATTTTTGGGTAATCAGGTAGAAGGAAGACTGCAACTTCAGGAGATAAAATCGTGAGTAGGAAACAAAACTAAGGTTAGAATTTAGAACATAAAGTGATGGGAAAATGAAAGCTCCTGTCTACTCATGCCCTCTCCCTTATCAGAGATTCTAGATATATCATGGAGATCATAGGATATCTCTGGATAGAATGGTGGGTTTTGTTATTTGATGTTATGTAAAGGTTGAACCAATAGGCCTGGTGGACCCAGAACAACTAAATCATGCCTGTGTTTTGTTGTTAGGTCATGGTTTCTTAGATTTTCCATGAAAAGCACAAGCAACAAATGTAAAAAAAAAAAAATAGATAAATGGTAACTCATCAAAATTAAAACTTGTGTGCTTCAAAGTACTATCATGAACATAAAACGACAACTTATACTTTGGAAAATATTTGGTATGTGTGCTACTGAAGTGAGCGCAAAAGTGGAAAATATTTGGAAACTGCATATCTGATAAGGGCTTAATATCCAGAACGTATAAAGTAATCCTTCAACTAATAGACATTTAAGTGAAAAAGTATACAAATGGCCCAAAAGCACTTATAAAGATGCTCAACATGATTATCCACAAGGGAAATGCAAATCCAAACCACAATGAGATACCACTTCACACCAACTAGAATGGCTTCTATTAAAAAATGGAAACTTACAAATGTTGAAGAGGATGTAGAGAAATAGGAACACTCATTAATTGCTGGTGAGATTGTAAATTTGTGCAGCCACTGTAGAAGATAGTTTGGCAATTCCTAAAAAGTTAAATATAGAATTACCATATGACCTGGCAATCCCACTTCTAGGTATATATCCAAAATGATTGAAAGCCTGGATTCAAACAGATATTTGCATACTGAGGTTCCAAGTGGCATTATTCACAATTTCCAAAAGTTGAAAGCAACCCAAGTGTTCATCAACTTACAAATGAATAAACAAAATGTTGTATATGCACACACTGGAATATTTTTTAACCCTAAAAAGGAATAATGTCCTCATCCATGAGATGACATGGATGAATCTTGAAGACATTATATTGAGTGAAATAAGCCAGGCACCAAAGGGTAAATATCATTGATTTCACTAATATGAAATAATTAGAATATTGTGAACTCATAAAGTCAGAATTTAGACCATAGGTTATAAAGGGTGGGGGTGTGGCATTTTAAGCCATGGCTTAAAATGAACAGTTTCTATTTGGGATGATGGAAGAGTTTTGGTAATAGATGATGATGATGGTAGTACAACATTGTGAACATAATTAACAGCAGTGAATTATATATTTGAATGTGGTTAAAAGGGCAAATTTTAAGGTATACTGTAGTATTAGTATAAATTTAGTATAAATTTTTTTAAAATCCATGGAACTGCCAATACCAATAGTAAACCCTAAATTAAACCATGGGCTATTGTTAATAGTGCAATTATAAAAATGTGCTTTTTCATCAGTTGTAACAAATGTATCAACCAATGCAAGGTGTTAATAATAGGGGTATTATATGGTAATACTGTATGTTCTGTAAACCCACAACTTCTCCAATAGGAAAGAATATATATTCCTTAATGTTAATCTTATTTTTCACTTAAAGTTTCCTGTGGAGTGATGAATCTTAGAACAACCTGTCCAAAATAAAAAACAGATTTCTTTTTGTTGCATCCTTTATCAGAAAGAGGGTGGCAGTACCTGACAGACCTCTAGGATTATGGAAGAAACCAATTCCATTCTCAGGAACACTGCTCTCAGCCATACACTGGGTGATGTAGAAATCTGCCTGCTGTGAGTAGAGCTCAAAAATGGAAAGGGCTCTACAGCAGCTAGCTCTACAGCCTTGTATTTGTGCCATATAATCCAGCAGAATTTGTGCTGTTGTAGTTGTCAGTGATGGGAAAAGTTGCCATGTGGAGTTTATCAAAAACCCCAAGAAAGAATCTTCCCAAGAGTCCCCTGATGTCCTGAAACAAGACTAAGCCATGCATGGTGAAATGTCATATGCCTTTTAAGAAACAGCTGCTTCAATGTTTTGAGGACTTGAAAGCATGTTTGACCAAGAGATACCAATTGAGCATACTTCTGTAACTTCCCATTAAAATCTGGGTTCAGTCAGGCCTCCAATTCTTAAGTCATATGGGACCAGCAGATGGAAATAGTGCGTTCAGATTCAATCCAAATAGAACCAGAGGTCATGGGTATGATACATGAATGGGTGGCCCAGACTTCCATGCGATACTACACTGTTGCACAAGCATGGCTTCCCAGACTTGTGCCTATGGCCATATCTTTATTTCTGTATGGCCAGCTGAAGGAGAAGTAAATATACTAAACTAGGTTTATGGATTTGTCTACTGGATTTGTGTAAAAGGTAGAAAATTACTCAAGGGTGTCTTGAAAGGCAGAAGAGAGGATAAAATCTTCCTAATAAATGGCACTGTGAGTATGATATCTAGATATTCACTTTTAGTAGTAAAAGATGTGACCTGCTATGGGACTCTACAAATTCCAGGTATTGGCTGATATATTGGCAGGCTAGTCAGGGGTATGAAATAAAAAAGGGTGAAATATCAAAGACAAGGTGGTATTAAATAGAAACATGTATTTGGGCTTTTTGTACTGTGCCTAAATTCTAAATATTTTTGTATCATAGTTTAATGAACTTCAGAAAGTAATCACCATAGAATAGACACTTAAACCCAACTTGATAAAATGGATTAGCCAATTGTTAATAGCCATTCCTCCTCACTGGTCATGAAGAATTGATACAATGTGGGCATGAACAATGTTTTCATGATGGCAGAGATGGAGGCTACCCATCCATCCAGAAGCATGGAATGTGATTTTCCTAGGCTGATATGGCTACTGCTGCCTCTGGATTTCCAAAATGCCAGCAACCAAGACCAAACCTAAGGACCTGACGTGGCATTATTCCTCCAGGACTCCATCCGCTTCTTGGTTTCAAGTCACTGGATTGTGATCCATTTTGGAAGGGCCAGTGGCAGGTCTCCCCAGAGATGATTCCAGGTACGCGTTTGTCTGTCTTTCCTGCAGAGTTTCAGCCAAACCACTGTCTGGATGTTTATGGAAAACTTGATCCAGTAGGCATGAATTCTACCACAACTTAAGCCTGTTCCACGGCCACTGCTTCAGAGAGCTGGATATATAAGAATGTGCCTGTGACCTTGGCTCAACTGGTATTAAATACTACACTATCCAAAAGTATCTTAGGCCAGCCCTGAGGCCCCATTCATTCATGCTCATGTTCCACTCCTATAGAGCTGCTGCTCTGGGATTCAAGAATCTGGTTCACCTGCCTCTTTCACCTTTTCTAAGGGTGGTAGCTATTTCCTGTAGTGATTAGTCTTTATGTTCTCACCATCAAGTTTTTGTTCTTTCTACTTTGCAATATCTACTTTGCAATACTTATTCTGTATTAAATATCCTCCATATGAATTGCTTTTCTCACTGGATGTTTTCTGATGAAGGGACCACAATATAAGTCATTTGCATGGGAATAACTTGTCTACCTCATAAAATATAGTCCTGTTTTATCAGCATATGCCAACACCTGGTGACAGTGATTAGTACAGAAATATTTTTTTTCTTATTTTGGCAGAAAAGAACAAGAAAAGGCTAATTCATTTTTATTTTGGAATTACTGAGTTTATTTGATTAAATTTAGGCATTCAAGTAGTCCTCCTTTCATTAAATAAGGGAGAGATTATCTGAGACTAAAGCCTGGGAGAACCAAACCAAGGAAAAAGGGTGAAGGGAGACACAACTCCAATGACACAACTTGACCCTATCCAGCCAATTATGAAATGACAAACATGCCTGACTTACAAGATTTATACATTTTAGTGTAGGATGATTCAGGCTGGTTTGACAAGGTTGGATTTCTTTCACATAAATTGAAAGAGTCTTGAAAGTACCTTTTACAAAACTGATTATAACATATACCTTATTTCTCTGCATAATATCAGTTAAAGAAATCAGTTTTGGATTCAGAAATACCAAAGTACGAATCTTTCTTTGACAGAAGCTGTGACCTTGTAATAGTGAAATACTTCCTCCCAGTTATGTTACTTATAGGAGAGCCAGGGATGCCTTGTGCAGGCAAAGTTTATGAGAGTGAGATGAGGAAGGCAAATAAAGAGTTAGGCACTGTGATAGGTACATAATATCTAAGAGGGTGCCAGTCTCAGTGTACTTGATTATCTGTATAATTAGAATAAGAAATCCTATTTCTTATTCTAATTATAATAATGATAATTTATATCATTTGTGTTTACTTTCACCGTGCTAAAGTTAGCCAAATGCTCAAAAATAGCCATGAAATGAATCAGTAAATATTCTGCTTTAAATAGACTATTTGCAGGGTTTTAGGCTTCATGTACAAGCTCATCTGAGTAGAAAGGAACAGATCCATTCTTGGGAGCTTTCATTTCTACTGTCTAGGACAATGTAGTTTTAGTGTGCTTTTAATATCACCTTAGAAATGTAGCCAGAAGACTGGTTAAATGGCAGACTTAACTAAAGCACTTTTTCTGCATTCCTCCTAAACTCACACTACAGAAATGGGAATTAAAATGGCATTAATTCACAAGGACAAACAAAACAGCATATTCAGGACAAATGAAGTTTTGTGAGGTGAAAAGCAAGTGCATGAACGGCATCTAATTTAGCATGCTCAAAGAGCTGACATTAAGAAAGAACTGGAGAATATCAAGGAAGCACCTGATTTAGTCTACAGTATCACTCATATGCTCAGAATTTGATGGTACAAGGAAATTTGGAAATAGTATTGAAGATTCAGGTAAAAGCAGAATGCTTGATAGTTTGTTTAAAATTTAAGTAATTGAGGTCTTTTTCCAAATGCATTGCTGGTTGGTGATTAGTATTAATCCTTTGGTGCTAGGGAGGCTCATCCCTGGGAGTCATGACCATGCCAGGGGAAAGGTAGTGTTCATTTGCTGAGTTTGGCTTAGAGTGTCCACATTTGAGTAACAAGGAGGTTTTCAGGAGGTAACTCTTAGGCAATAGATATTATTTGGCTAAGTTTCAGTTTTACAAGAATAAGGTTCATAAATTCAAGCATTAATATTAAGGGGTTGGCATATAAGTCTGTTTTCTTTTATTAGGCACTGCCTATGTACTCTAGAGGTTCTTTCTACTCTATTACAGAATGTAGCAGGACTCCTCAGGATGGGCATTTAAATAGTTTGTTTGTTATTGTGTAGGTCTCTACTCATTGAGCTAAAACCCTATGATGAGATGAATACATTCATATTCCAAAGAGGTATGCCCCGTATACCTTTCTCCACAAATCCCCCCACCACCCACATCCTGAACCAGTGACTGTTTCCTGCCATACAGGAGAAATGAACACTCCTACAATTATATTCTCAACCATAGTCCTATACCTCCCCAGAGTTCACCTGCTTCCTTCCTCAGCCCTCAACCACTATGCTCTATGGATAGCCCAACCTATTCCAACTCCACTGAAACTCATACTCCAGCATCATTGATCCCACTCACATGCCTGCAACACCATCCACTGCCAAACTTCCCCCATCCACCTTAGCATAGATTATTCCCAGATTGAGCATTGGCTCACCACTCTCTACTCCATTTCTATCTCCTGGTAACCTACCTTCCAGGCTCTATATCTGTGAGTCTGCTCAATTTCCTTAGTTCACATCAGTGAGATCATGCAATATTTGTCCTTTAGTAACTGACTTACTTCACTCAAAATAAGGTCTTAGAGATTCATCCATGTTGTCACATGTGTCAATACTTCATTCCTTCATACAGCTAAGTAATATTGCATTGTATGTATCTATCATCTTTTGTTTATCCATTCATCCATTGATAGACACTTGGGTTGCTTCCGACTTTTGGCAATTGTGAATAATGCTGCAATGATCATTGGTGTGCATATATCTGTTTGCATCCCATTTCAATTCTTCGGGGTATATTCCTAGTAGTGAGAGTGCCAGATCATATGGCAATTCTATACTTAACTTCTTGAGGAACAGCCAAACCATCCTCCACAGTTGCTGGCACCACCCTTCATTCCCACAGCGCTGGATGTATGTTCCTATTCCTCCACCTTCTCTCTAACACTTGTAGTTTTCTGGGGTTTTTTTTTTTTTTTTTAATAGTAGCCAGTCTAATAGGTGTGAGATGATATCTCAGTTTTGATTTGCACTGCCCAAATAGCTAGTGATGTTGAGCATCTTTTAATTTGCTTTTTAGCCATTTGTATTTCCACTTTGGAAAACTGTCTATTCAAATCTCTTGCCCCTTTTAAAAAAAATGGGCTGTCTTTTTATTTTCTAGAGTATTTATTCTTTATACATGCTGGACATTAGGCCCTTATCAGATAACTGGTTCCCAAATATTTTCTTCCATTGACTAGACTGCCTTTTCCTTCTTGACAAACTCCTTTGAAGCACAAAAGTTTTTAATTTTGAGGAGGTCTCATTTATCTGTTTTTCTTTTATTGCTCGTCCTTTGGTTGTAGAGTTTATGAAACCATTTCCTACTATGAGATCTCGTAGATGCTTTCTAATTTATCTTCTAGGAGCTTTATGGTCTTTCCTTTTATATTTGTCTTCCATCCATCTTGGGTTAATTTTTATATAGGGCATGAGATGGAGATCCTCATTCATTCTTTTGGATATGGATATCCAGTTCTCCAAGCACCATTTGTTAAAGAGACTATTCTGTCACAGTGGAATAGGCTTGGTGGCCTTCTCAAATATTAATTGGCTGAATATATGTGGGTTTATATCTAAACTCTCATTTCGGTTCCATTGGTCAGTGTGTCTATTCTTGTGCCAATACCATGCTGGTCTGACTACTGTATCTTTGTAGCATGCTTTAAAGTCAGGTAGCATGATTCCTCCAAAATCATTTTTCTTTTCTATATGGAGTTCCTTGACTTTCCAAATAAATTTCACAATTGGCTTTTCCAGTTCAGTAAAAAATGCCATTGGAATTTTTGTTGGAATGATGTTGCATCTGTAAATCAATTTGGGTAGGAGAGATGTCTTAATATTTAGTCTTCCAATCCATGAACATGGAATATTCTTCTATTTATATATGTCTTTTTTATTTCCTTTAGCAATGTTGTGTAGTTTTCTGTGTACAAGTCCTTTACATGCTTAGTTAAGTTTATCCCTAGATATTTGATTCTTTAAGTTGCTATTGTAATTTTCTCCTCAGGGGAAAGCATTAACTACAAAAGAGTTTTGTAGCTAAAATATTTCAATGTGAGTCAGGAGTTCATTCTAGAATTTACACTTATGCACATCTCAGGCTGCATTCGTTTACTGTGCTCAGGGTATCTAACTAACTGCCACATTAAACAAAGCCTCAAACAGGGGTACTCCTTGGATCTCTATAGACATCTGGACACTATAGGCAAGGTACAAAACCCCATGAAATCAGCACCCTGTCAGTGGGTCTTACCTTGGAATATATGATAACCTGTGTTCTCTATGTAACAGAATTAGACTCATTTATAATTTCCCTACACATGATTCTCTACCCCTGTATTTGAATGTACAATAGCACTATACCCATTAAATATATGTCCCAGAGACTTAAATCTTTGGTCTGTTCATAAGTCAGTTGAGCCTTGAATCTCAGCAGAGTTGCAGCCAACACCTACTCTCCAGTTCATCAGACTGTCCCAGGACAACTAACAGAATGATGATGATGGACAACCCCCATACCAAAAAGCAAAGAGTATCTACAACTGCAAGCAAAACAGTTCCTTCCATCTGCCCCATAAGTTCTAAGTGACCTCTCTGTCTGAAGCAGAATGGGCATCACCATCCCAAAATCCTCAAGGAAGAGGAATGAACAAAGTTCATGGGGGTATATAACCATGGACCAAAGTAGACTTATTATTGTTCTAGTAGTGGAAGAACTTGTAATACTGATATAAAGATAGTGCTTAACAGAGTTCCTGAGAGGAGGGGGAGGGAAGAATAGGTGGATCACAGAACATTTTTAGGGCATTGGAATTGTTCTGCATGATATTGCAATGATGGATACAGGCCATTATATTTTGTCAAAACCTATAAAATTGTATGGTACAAATTGTAAACCATAATGTAATCTATAGACCATTCTTAATAGCAATGCTTCAACATGTGTTCGTCAATTGTATCAAATGTACCACACTAATGAAAGATGCTAATAGCAGAAAATGTGAGTGGGGGAGGGGCAGAGTACATGGAAATCCCTTACATTTTTTATGTAACCTTTCTGTAATCTAAAGGTTCTTTTAAAATTAAGTTAAAAAAAGAAGTAATTAGCTGCTTAGATCTCCTTTACCACTTCATGGAGTCAATCACTGCTTCTATTTTAATTGCAATCAGTTTTTGTTTGTCTGTGAAGACCTTGAACTCCCCTTCATATTTGAAGGACAGCATGGAAGTGGTTATGGAATGCCATTGATTTGGTACAATCACATGTTGTGCATTCATCACTCCAATAATCCCTAAGGCATCTTCATTATTCCAGCAACAAAAAAACACATTAGATGGATTTATGCTTTATTATTATTTATCAATAAAATTGATTTGTTAAAAAAAAAAAAGACTAGAATTAGAAGAGATACTAAAGGGAGGTCTGCAGCCTGAAAGGAAAAAAACAAGGGCGAGAGACTTGGAAGACAGTGTAGAAATGAAGATTATAAGAAAAAGAAAATTAAAGGGTAAAAAGAAAGATATTGCTGGATACA
>JAQZBX010042366.1:0-22037 GCA_029593785.1 Cabassous unicinctus | reverse complement strand
TTTGACAAAATGTATAATGGCCTGTATCCGTCATTGCAATGTCATGCAGGACAACTCCAATGTCCCCAAAATGCCCCATGTTCCACCTTTTCTTCCCTCTCTCTCTCCTCAGAACCTCTAGTGGCCATTACTAGAATAATATTAAGTCTACTTTAGTCCATAGTTGCATTCCCCTTTATGTTTGTTTATTCCTCAATCTTGAGAATTTTGAGATGGTAATGTCCACTCTACTTCTGATTGAGAGGGGACTTAGATCCCATAGGGCAGATAAATGGAACTGTCTTGCTTGCAGTTGTAGATACGCTCTGTTTTTTGGGATGGATATTGTCCATCTTCATTCTTTTGTGGTTGTAGGTGTTAGCTGCAACTCTGTTGAGATTCAGGGCTCAACCGGCATATGAACAGCCAGAAGATTTAAATCTCTAGGGCAAATATTTAATGGGTATAGTGCTGATTATAGGTTCAAATAAAAGGGGCATAAGAACCAATTGTAGGAAAATTATAAATGAGTCTAACTCCAATACATTGGAGGGATAGGTTATCATATACTCCAAGGTAAGGCCCACTGACAGGGTTAAAAATTCCCGAGTTTGTCTGCCTTGTCTACAGTGTCTAGATGTCTCTAGAGCCCCCAGGACCCCCCCACCCCCCACTTGAGGACTGTTTACTGAGGCAGTCAGTGAGATCCTCCTCAGATGTGCTGACTCATTTTGAAATCTCTTAGCCACAAAACCCATTGTGTTTAATATTTCCCCCTTTTGGTAAAGGTCTTTTTCCAAATGCATCACTAGTTGGTGCTTGGTAATTATCCCTTGGTGCCAGGAAGGCTCATCCCTGGGAGTCATGTCCCACACCCAGCAGAAGGTAGTGAGTTTATATGCTGAGTTTGGCTTTCAGGAAGTAACTCTTGGGCAATATATAATACTAGGCTAAGTTTCAATTTCACAAGAACAAGGTTCATAAGTGCAAGCATCAATAACAAGGGCCTGGTGTATTGGTCTACCCTCATTCACTAGGCACTGTCCACGTACTCTAGGGATTCTTGCCACTCTATTTGAGAATGTAGCAGGACTCCCCAGGATGGGAATTCAATATTCTTTTGGTTATTGTGAGGGTCTTCACCCACTGAGACAATACTCCATGACCACTTGAACACATTCATATCCCATAGAGGCCTGCCCCAGGTGCAGCCCTCCCCACATGTCCCCCCACCACTGACAACTCACAACAGTGATCCTCCCCTACCACAGTTGCAAACTTTCTGCAATCCAAAACCTCCCCCAAACCAAAGCCAAATTAAATAAATCAATAAAAATAATAAAAAATAAAAATAAATAAAAATAAAATAAATTCATTTTTGCATTGTGTCTTTCATCACCTTAAGCTCTGTTATCTTTTATGTACAGTAACTAGTTCTTCTGTATGTTCCCCCAGTGCCTTGTCTTTTTTTTTTCATTTTATTTTCAAAGAAGCTTTCTTTTCTTTTTTATTTCAAAGAAGCTTTCTCTTCTTTTCTTTTTTTAATGCATACATTTATTTTATTTTTATATCAAAGAAGCTACAGGTTACAGAAAAGTCACATTAAAAAAATAGGGGATTTCCATATACCCCACCCCCTCCCCCTCTCACATTTTCCCCCATTAACGTCCTTCATTAGTGTGGTACTTTTGTTACAATTGATGAACATATATTGAAGCATTGCTACTATGCATGGTCTATAATTTACATTATGGTTTATACTTTGCACCACACAATTTCATAGGTTTTGGCAAAATGTATAATGTCTTGTATCTGTTACTGCAATATCATGCAGAGCAATTCCAATGTCCCCAAAATGCCCCATGTTCCACCTATTCTTTCCTCTCCTTCCCCTCAGAACCTCTGGTGACCACTGCCTTTATAATGATGATAGAAGTTCTTTCATTACTAGAATAATAATAAGTTTACTTTAGTTCATAGTTGCATTCCCCTCTTATGTTTGTTCATTCCTCAATTTTGAGAATATTGGGATGGTGATGCCCACTCTGCTTCCAATTGAAAGGATCTTAGATCCCATGGGATAGATAGATAGAACTGTTTTGCTTGCAGTTGTAGATACTCTCTGTTTTTTTGGGATGGGCATTGTCCATCATCAACCTTTTGTTAGTTGTTGTGGGTGAGTCCAATGAACTGGAGAGTACGTGTTGGCTGCAACTCTGCTGAGAATCAGGGCTCAACTAGCATATGACCAGCCAAAAGATTTAAGTCTCTGGGACATATATTTATCGGGTATAGTAGACCCAGCACCTTTTTATGTCAGCTGGGACAATTGTGTTTCAGTAAGGATTAGCTTTGTTTCTGCTTCCATAAGAAAATTTCCAAATATCAGCAGTTCACATTTAAAATGTGCTTTCCCTCAACAGAAGAATGAACAAATTGTATTATATTCATTCTTTAGAACAAACTACTATACACACAAACACATGGATGAATCTCAAAAACATCATGTTGAGCAAAGAAATGCAAAACACAGAAACAGGCATACAGTATGATTCCATTTGTATGAAGCTGAAGTGCAGGCAAAAAGGAATCTAAAATGATAGAAATGAAAATAGTGGTTACTGGCTGTGATGGAGCATGAGTAAATTTTCTAGTATGATAGAAATATTCAATATGTTGATCATGGGGGTGTGCATATGTAAAAATTAATTAAGCTATGCATTTAAGATTTGTGTGGTTTTGTAGGTGAATTGTACCACAGTTAAAACATATGCTATATCAGTCAGGCTTCTCCAGGGAAACAGAACAGACAAGATATATATATATATAATGTAAATATTATGAGATTTATTATAAGAATTGGCTTACATGACTGTGGGGATTGGCAAGTCCAAATTCTGTAGGGCAGGCCTCAAGCTGGGACCTCTGATGAAGGTTTTGTGATGAATTCCCCAGAAGCTGGCTGGCTGAAGTAGAGACATTCTTCTGACTGCTGAAATCATCAGTTTACCGCTTAAGGCCTTCAACGGATTGGATGAGACTCCTCTCATAGTTGAAGGCACTCTCCTTAGTTGATTGTAGATATAATCAGATATAGATGCAATTAATTTACTGATGACTTAAATTCATGAACTATCCTCATAGCAACAATCAGGCCAGTGCTTACTTGACCAAACAACTGGACACACTCACCTAGCCAAGCTGACATCTGAGCTTAACCATCACATACGCCTTTCCTGAGACCATGGTCTTGTGGAGAAGGGTGAACATCCAAAAAAATATGGTGGAAGGTCTGCCAGCAAGGGGAACATTGGATTGGGGGAGGTGGATGTGAGAAACACCAACAGGGTCTGCATCAGAGGTGGGTTAGAGGGGGTCTTGGCCACTAAGGAACTCATAGGAGCTCTGCAGAGAGCCTGTCCACGTTAATACATGTGTTTGTGTTCACTTGGCTTTGTTCCCAGAACCACATGGAGCTTTTCCCGAGGGAAAGCTTCTGTAGAATCACATCTGCCAAACGCCTGCACCCAACATCCGCCCTCTCTCCCTCCTTTCTCACTTGGTAATCTGAGGCTGCTGTGGATCGCGTTTCAGTCGACGTTCTCTCGTCTTCCACCAGAGAGCCATTATTTGTGATTTAATTAAAGAGTATTTTTCACAGAGCCTTTCAAACAAAATCGCTGGCTGCTCTCATAACCTATGAAAGGGAGAGGGGAGGGAGTTGGGAGAAGAGGAAGGAGAGAGGGGAGAGTGAGGAAGTCCAGGCAACGAGAAGAGAATGAGAGACAGTGAAAGACAGGGTAATGGGAGGGAGACAGAGATATAAATCTAGAGACAGGCTGTGCTTTCTTCTTTACCCAAATCCTCTCCCCATTTCTCACTCCAACGGTGGCCTCCTTCGCTCCATTATAAAAGGTTGCTGGGAATCAGGAAAGAAAGAAGGCTGAAGAGGAGAAAACCCTCGACAGTAATCCCAGGAAAATCTGCCATTCTCTGAGGAAAGAAGAGGGAGGGGCTGAGAATGCTGGAGGAGGGGATTTGAAATCCATGAAGAGTCTGAACTTTACAATGTATTTTAACACAGGAAAGGTATCACTTTCAGGTAGATGCAGACACTCAGCGGATGATCCATTTTTCTTAGAGAGGCCTTGGGAGTCTCCTGCAATGGATGAATGAGAAGGCGCCATCTGGTCTCTCTCTAAGGCAGCAAGTCAAGCCTTGGAGGGTGACACTGAGGACTTCTTCAGCCACTGCTTCTGGTTTTCTCTCATATCCTAGAGGAAAGAAGAGCTACAATAGATTCACCCTACAATGTGCAGTTACATTATTTCTAGTATTAATCCTGAATCTGTTAGCTTGAATATTAAAATAACAGCATCTCAAACTAAGGTAATATTAGTGCTATGATAATATTGTGATATTACTTATCTTTTAATGAACACTTACTATGTGTCAGACACTGCCTGAGCCTCTGCCCATATATTAATCCTTTCAATAGCCCAGTGACATTATTCTGCCCTTTTATCAGATGAGGTGACATAATTTGATGTAATTTGCTCATTGTCATGCTGTTATTGGCAAAGTGAAGACTCTAACCTAATTCTATCAGATTTAAATCTGTGCTCGTTTTTCATTAGAGTAGTTGTATATTTTCAGAAACATTATGCAGAAAGTACAGAGTTCCCAATATACTACCCCCCAATTTCCCCAGTTTGCATTAGTATGATAACTTTGTTACAATTCATGAAACGATATTATAATCATGCTAATTTTAGCCCACTGTTTACACTAGGGTTTACTCTTTGTGTTGTACAGTTCTGTATTTGTGTGGTAAGTATATACAACCTAAAATTTCCCTTTCTATTCCCTTTCGAATATACAATCGGGTGATTTAATTACAGACACAAAGTTGTGCCTCCATCTCACCCATCCATTGCCAAAACTTTTCCACCATCCCCAACAGAAACTGTACCAATTACATATTACAGATCTGTGCAATTAACCACCTAGATACTCTACCTCTTTTTGTAGATATTTTCTTATTTAATTCTAACAGTAATGCTGAGAGTTAAGTCTCCTTATTTCTATCTTCAGAGGTGAAGATAACAACTTGCTGTAGTTCATAAAGATGTCTTCTGAGTCCTTTGCTTCTGTTCATACCTAGCACAGATCCAGCCTCACTAATTTATCTCATCGTAGATGCTGCGAAGGTGCTTGGAACCTGCCTTCGGCGGGAGCAGCGTGCAATTGCAATCTCATTTACACTGTTAATTTAGTAATCTTTCTCCAGCCCATATCCAACCCGTCGGATTCCAGCCTTAATGAAACTTAATGCGATTGGCTATAAATGTGTGAAGGTAAATGCTTGCACAACATTGTAATGTTCCCTGAATTTTCTACTGGGGAAGAAACTTCTTCCGCTTTAGAGGAGAGAAGAGAAAGATGCAAACCTTAGGCTACCTTGTCTTTAGAGCTCCCAGGAGCTGAGGACCAACTGGCTCAGCTTCGTTTAACTTAAATACCTTCTCTCCCAATGGATGCTGCATCCGAGACCTCCCTGTGGCCACAAATGTTAATTAATAACCTACTGTGTACAGATTTATGATATTTTTCACTATGGATAGTTACAAAAGTAGTAAAAGGAACATTACGTGCACATAAATACCCGGTGCTATCAGTTAAGACGATAAGTGTGAAAGAGATATATTTCTCCGTAATAAGGCAAAACCTCTCATTATTGCCTCAGAATCAGAGTTATGTTGCTTGTAAATGTTAAATGATAAACAAAAGTTACAAATAAAAAATATCAGCAAGTGAACCTCAGGAAAATATTTTAAAAGGAAAACGAAAGCCGAGTTGGCCACATTCTAATCAAAGTCAAAGCAGTATGACAGAGAGAAAAGAATTTAGGCCTTGGACTTAGACTTGAATTGATATCATGGACTACCTTTTTGAAAAATTTGGGAATAAATAATACCTACATTACAAGGTAATTGTGATAATTAAAATAAACAAAAGCGCATCAGTACAGAAATCACTAGACATGCTGGCCCATGGCAGATAGCTCAGTCTAGGGCAATGTTGGCTATTTTTACTGTCACCAAGAGCAGATCTCTGCTCTAAAAAGGAAATGCTGTGGATCATTAACAGCCCCAAGATACAAGTTGTGAAATACTTATGAATCCCCTACATTCACATAGAGCAATACCCTAATTACTGGTTCTTACTAGTTATAGACCTCCCTGGTTGTTCATAAATGGACTAAACTCATATGGACAAAACCTCACATCCTTGTAGCACTATTGAAATTGACTGTCTACCCAGGGGCAGCAGGATTAAAGGTATACAGAGATCAACTGGAGATTAAAATGAGTGAAGCAGACTGAGTATCCCAAGATGTATATACTCCTAACACAGACATTCTGTATTTGCATATTACATATGTAGAACATTTTTCAATTCCACAATTCTCAATTTTTTGGAAATATGTTATATTTTCCTGCATTTGGTAGAAAAGGTCACGAGGAATATTTCACTTTCCTTAATTATCCAGAAAGGAAAAGAACCAAAATGCAATTATATAAGCACTTGAATTCAGATGCAGAAAGGCAATAGGGTGAGGTGGGGAGTGCAGTGAATCAGAGAGCACAGATATTGTCGGCTCCAAAAGATGGTTGCTAAATGGGCTTGGCATTGCTAGATTTTATAATCTTTCCAAAGATATAGGAAGTATGAATTTTATGGGTAATATTCCAATATTTAAGTGTTGACAACTTTGTACAAAAATAATATGGTATGGGCTGATGATCTGTGGGTCAAATAAAACACATTTGTGGACATCTGACTAGCAAAGCCTCCTAATCCAAATCATCTGACCATGGAATCATCTCATAAAAACACAGTCATTAATTTATTCCAAACATGTCTACTGCCTACTATGTTCAAAGCATTTGTGCTAGACACTTGAGGAAACTTTGGCATGGGGGACTTTGT
The DNA here is from genome assembly GCA_029593785.1 of Cabassous unicinctus. Taxonomy (NCBI): domain Eukaryota; kingdom Metazoa; phylum Chordata; class Mammalia; order Cingulata; family Chlamyphoridae; genus Cabassous; species Cabassous unicinctus. The sequence continues at coordinate 15,065 of JAQZBX010042366.1, read as the reverse complement.
GTGTGGTCCAACTATAAATCAGACTTCCTGGGTTTGAATCTGCTATCTTCTAGCTGTGTGCCTCTGGGCAATATTCCTAACCCTCAGAAATCAGTGAAATGAGGAATAATCTTAACTCTCTAGGTTGCTATGAGAATCAAATGTGATAACAAATTGATTGTTTCATAGTGAAATGACTGGCACAAATAAAGGCTAGCTCTAGGATTATTATACATTTGTAAGCTGTAATACATTTGTAAGCTCTCTTCCTGCAGCTCTGGCTAGTATTCCCTTCTTGATACTGTCCATGCACACAGCCACCACCTGAATTAACACAGCTGAAGTGGATACAGGTGCCTCCCTCTCGACATTTCCGCCATCTTGTTGAATTATGTGGCTGAAACGTCATTGCTCCACCATACCTTCTCACACAGTGCTATACCTGATATTAGGAATCACCGAGTCCTCTAAGACCCACTTTATGTCCAGCTGCAGAGCGGTATCTTCCCGTGTCATGTCTTGTTACATGCGTCCTTCCTGACTGAGTGAGGTGGTGGCTGCAAAATCCCCTAAATTCAGAGACCTGGACTTTGCTGCCATATTAAAAAGCTCAGTGGCAATGCACTGGGCCTTCCCCTCCCAGTCCTGGGTATCCTTCTCAGCCCATTCCACCCTGCTCCTACCAGAAACTTCATACCCTAATGTGCCTGGATTTAGGAGACTTGCCTTTTCTGCTTCAAGACTTCTCCAAATGCTTGTCCAATATGCTAATCTGTCTCTGATAAAGAATTGATACTGGCTGTACTCTAGAGCATTTATTCAATTTGAGGACTTCCAAAATTCCACTTATTTTTATGGTATCTCTTCCAGTTGGGGGACTTATCATTTATGCACAGCACGAAGGAAAGAAAGACTCAAAGCTTCGGGGTAAGATGGCTGTGCATTTCACCCCCACCTACTTGCCAACTATGTGATTTTTTGGCTCGTTCCCTTCCCCTTGAACTAAGACTACTCACCTGTAAAATGAGGTTATTAATGGTCCCTGACTCATAGGTTTGCAAAGATCAGGTGAAATAATGGGAGTGAACAGCACCATTTCTGGCATATAGCCAGCACTCAACAAATGCACCTTCATCCTATCCAAAAAAAAATCATGCTTGTTAATATCATTCCACAGGATTGGAAGCCCTTGGGGTAAGGACTGTGCCTTACTTATTTCTGAGTCTGCGGATGGAGAGGAACATTTGGGGAGGAGGCAGCGCAGGAAGGCATGGCCCGTAATACACGTTCTGTTTCCTGAAGTGACTCGAGCTCCCAAACTCTCTCACCAGCATCCATTAACCCCCCAACCCCAAAGCTATGATCCGAATCACTGGAGGGCTTGGTAAAACACGGACGGATGGACCCACCCCCAGAGCTTCTGACTGAGTAGGGCTTGGGGGTGGGGGGTGGGCTGATTATTTGCATTTCTAACTTGCTCCCATGTGATGCTGATCCCACACTTTGAGACTCATTTACTTAAGCTTTTACCATTTCGTCCCACCTCAGTGGTTCTCAGCCAAGGGCCAATTTTGCACCCCCAAGGACAGTTGGCAGGGTCTAGAGACATTTTTGGTTGTCACAACTGGGGAGAGGGGTTGCTACTGTCATCTAGTGGGAAGAGGCCAAGAATGCTGCTAAACATCTTACAATGCACAGGACAGTCCCATCCCCACGACAAAGAATTATGTATCCCAATTTGTCAATAGTGTCGAGGTTGAGAAACTGGTTCTTCCTCCCCCTATCCCAGCAAGCATTCAGAATGAGGATGTCCATCTGTCTATCAGGTAGTCAGAGCCCTTCATGGCTCAGCTCTCCAGCATTGCCATCCCCCACGCTTGCCTACTGCTTCCCAGAAACAGCCTATTCGTCTCAGTCTGGGCTTCTCCACTCTGCAGCCAGGGTGGTCTGATCACGTCACTTCCCTGCTTCAAGTCCTTCCATGACTCTTCCTTGTCCCTAAAAGAAATGCCAGGGCCCTATGCTACCAGGCTGCTTGTCTCTGCTGTGTCCATCCCACCCTGACTCCATGCTTCTAGCCACTCAGATCTGCTTTCAGTTTCCAGGTGGTGCCTATCTTGCTCTTACCTCTGGATCTCAGCACATTTGTTCTTTTGGTCTAGAATATTCTTCCCAATCTTTTGGTAAATTCTAATGCATCCTTCATGTATCTGCCTAAATTTCACCACCTCTAGGAAGCCTTCTCTGACCCCTTCGTCTGTACTCGTTCCCATCGTATGCCACCCTTATTACACACATACTTCTTATGCCCTACTGTAATTACTCACTTGTCAGAGACCCCTAGTAAACTGAACTCCCAAAGGACAGGGCCGTGGCTGTGTTACTCGCAGAACTGCAAACCCTGGTTGATAACTATCACTTTTCAAGGATGCTTGCGTATTCCCTTTGTGATTTCCCATTCCAGTGAAAACTCACCTGAACAAAGGTGGCACCTAAGGCAGAGTGCATAGCAAGATGGAATTATTCAAGGTTGTAGTGTCAGGAATAATTTGCAACCAATCTCTCTTCTAGGGTTGTGCTCCCTCGACACAACCCCGGATTGGCATTGGGGGATTTCAAGTTTTCACCTCTCCGTATCACCAGGGTCACCATGTATGGTCACGATGCTACTTATCACTTAAGACTTCAAGGACTTTCTTGGGGTGATCCCAAAAGACCCTGGGACGTTAGAATACTCTCTTTAATTTCTTGCTTCTAGTGAGGGTGGCTTAGTGGCTGCACCATTCTGAGTTCTCACTACATGACTTGGGCATCTACAGAGAGGCTTGAACAGGCCTGGGAGGGTTTGTTTCACTTTGGACAAATAGGAACCTGATGCCATGACTGCAAGCTTACATTCATGGGATCAATCTAACATGTTTATTAAGCATCTACTACATTCATGGTGCCTTGCCTAGTGTTGAAATATAACCCAAAGTCTGCCATTCCTTATTCATGGGTAGACCATAGAAGGTGGGCAATCCAAATCCCCATAATGCTCACCTCAGTGCATGGAAAGCCCTGAGCACAGAGGAGGAGTTTGATGAATAAATCCTAGTAACAACTCACTGCCCACCATTCATCTAGTTACTCTGGGGTGGTTGGAGAAGGGATGAACAGAGAGATGAGGCCCTCATGCAACATTATGGTCTGGAATCTTGCTCCTCATGGTGTAGTCCTGGAACCATCAGCATCCCCTGGGAGCTTGCTGGAAATGCAGAATCTTGGGCCCTACCCCAGACCTGCTGAGTCATTTTAACTAGGTCCCTAGGTGATTTGTATGCACATTAAAATAGAGATGCATCAGTCTAAAATAAATACGTAGGCACTTGGTTGCCCCCTTCTGCCACCTGGACAGCATCTCTAGAACTAGATAACTGTCATACTCCCTTCTCCTTGCTTCTTAAGCCTTTATGCTTCTTTGTAGGGTCATTTTCCCCAGCAGACAAGAGGAGCAGACATTTCCTCAAAAAGACAAGCCTCGTGTTGACATTTAACCTCTGTGGTTTGTAACCTGTTAGCCAGGAGAGGGGTGAAATATCATCGACCTGGTTTTCATGTGGTTCAGGTTTCCTTGGCTTCTCTTCAGAGGGTCACCACGTCCAGCTCCATATTTATGCAGCAGAAACCAAACCATTGGGATGCGTCATTACAAGCATCAAGCAGATGGTGTGGGTGGGAAATCATGGTCTAGAAAGTCAAATTGCTTTTAGACCCATCAAGAGAAATGCTCAATTAATTCTGTCCTTTAACACCCTCCCGAAAAGCTCTGCACAAAAGAACAAATCACATTAACAGTTCTCAGAGCTCACCTCCAGGCTGCTGGCTTCAGCCTCAGATCCCAGAATCTGAGAACACTATTTTCAAACCAACCAAGCACATCCCATGATGGACCAACTGCTTTCAGTTGTGGCCCTACATTTGGGACAAGCAGAGCTTCTGGCCCCAATAAAGAGGCTGCCTTGTTTTTCAGCATGGCTTTGGTTCCACGGTTCACCAGGGCTGCTTGGCTTTCTCTAACACAGGTAATTACACAAAGCCCATTAGCATCTCAGCCTGTTACCTTATGCTACCCAGACTCTGCCTTCTGTAATGCCGACCTAGCCTCACTGTCGCAGTCTCAGATAGAGCAGTTTAGGAGACAGTAAAACCATTTCATGACCCTGTCCATGAGCGTCTTTGCACTCTGGACAAATGGGTCCTTTGCAATGCTTAATTTCTGGCAACTTATAACACACTCGCTGTTATATGTCCATCACAAGATGTCAGCCGGGTCTTTGCCTGATTGCTGTTTTTCAGTGTTTCATTCTGTGCACCACTTCAGGCACAAACACAGCAATCTGAGCCTGATGAAGCGGCTCTATGATTTGCATATGGTTCCCATGGGATACTAGGTTTGGTGAACGATGCTTGAAGTATCCCCATGAGCTAGTTGAACTACCTTCTCATTAGTATTTAAAAGGTGAAAAGTTTTTATTAGATCTGACCCCTCGGCCCCCCTGAAATATTTTAAAAATTAATTAATGGGCAGTCTGGTAATGACAATGATGACTTGCTGATACCAACTATTATAACATTGGGCTTCCCAAGTTAAATCATTCCAGTGCCACCCTCCTTATTTTTTTAAATTCAACTTTTAAAATTTTGAGATAATTGTAGATTCACATGTAATTGCAAGAATTAATATAGACAGATCCCATGTAATCTATACCCAGTTTTCCCAAATGGTAAATTCTTGCAGACTGTAGGACAATATCACAACCAGGATATTGACATTGATATAGCCAAGATACATAACATTTCCATCCCCACAGGAATCCCTTATGTTGCCCTTTTACAGCCACAGCAGCTTCCCTCCCTTTCTTCACCTGTAAAAACTTTTCCCCCTGAGAACTCTTTGCCTCCTAGATCCCAAAAATTGTCACCTATGTTTTTAGGTTGTGGTCCTTTTCCCCCTCATGGCTATCCAATTGCTCCAGCACCATTTGTTGGAAAAAACAAAACAAAACATCTTTTCTTCTTTTCTCTATTGAATTGCTTTTGCTCCTTTGTCAAAAATTAGTTCAGCATAGTTGTGTGAAACTATTTCTGAGTTTTCTATTTTGCTCCATGGATCTATGTGTTTATTCTTCCATGATACCACAGTCTTAGAGTAGCTATATGGTAAGACTTGAAATCAAGTAGACTGATTTCTCCCACTTTATTCTTTTTCAAAATGGTTTTAGAAATTCTAGTTCCTTTACATTTCCATATAATTTTAAAAATAATCTTGTACCCTGCAATCTTTCTGAACTCACTTGTTCATTCTGGTAGCTTTTTTTAGTACATTGTTTGGAGTTTTCTACATAGAAAATTATGTCATCTGCAAAAAGGTGCAGTTTTCTTTCATCCCTTCTAATCTGTGTGCTTTTTATTTCTTTTTCTTGTCTTATTGCATAGGCTAAACTTCTAGCACTATGCTGAACAAGAGGGGTGAGGGTGGAAATCCTTACCAAATTCCTGATCTTAGAGGAAAAGCATTAAGGATGCTCCTTATCAGACTGAATTTCTCTTTATTCCATTTTTTCTAAAGTTCTTAAAAAATCATGAATGGGTATTGAATTTTGTCAAATGCTTTTTGTATACAAATTGATATTATCATGTGATTTTTATTCTTTAGCCTGTTAATATGAAGGATTACACTGATTTATTTTCAAATATTGCATCTCTGAAATTAACTCCATTTGATCCTTTCTATATATTGCTGAATTCTATTGGCTAATATTTTGTCAAGAATTATTACATATATATTCAAGAGGGATATTGGTCTGTAGTTATCTTTTTATATACCATTTTTGTCTGATTGGGTATTAGGGTAATACTAGTTTCTTAAAATGAATTTGGAAGTGTTCCCTCTTATTCTATTTTCTGGAAGAAATTGTATAGAATTGATCCTATTTTTTCTTTAAGTATTTGGCAGAATTCTCCAGTGAAACCATAAGGACCTGGACATGTCTTTTATTAGGGATTTCAAATTTCAAATTCAATTGCCTTAATAGTTGTAGGGCTGTTCACATTATCTATTACATCTTTAATAAGTTGTGGTAGTTTGTGTTTTGTTTTGTTTTTTTTTTTAAAAGTCCATGTTTTATTTATACTGTCAAATTTATGTGTGCAGAGTTGTTTGTAGTATTTCCTTATCCTTTTGATGTTTGCAGTGTCTGTAGTGATACCTCTTGTTTCCTTTCTGATGCTGGCAATTTGTGCCTTTTTATTTTACCTGTGTCTATTGGTATGTCTGGGATGCTGGCTTCTTCAGCTTCATGTCTGGGATTAGGAAGCAAAAAGAAAACCCCGGAACTTGCCACTGTGTCGTTCCTCAGGTGCAATTTCCCTAGCTGGTCTGCCTTCTTCTGCCCACCTTTCAGAGTTTCCTTTTTTCTTGTTTTATATAACACCACAGGGTTTTCATTGTACTTAATGGGAGGAATGGGGAAAATAACATTTACTCCATCTTCTCAGAAGCAGATACCCATTATCATTGCTTTTATCATATCATATTTTATTAATTCTAAGATTATTTTTTCACATAATCTATATTTTATAACAGACTTATTGAGATATTATTCATGTACCATAAAATTCACCCTTTTAAAGTGTGCAACTCTATGTTCTTTAGTATATGCAGAGAGTGGTGCAACCATCATCATGATCTAATTCACTCCAGCAGAAACCCTGTATGCACCAGCAGTCCCTCCCCAGCCCGCCTCACCTCCCAGTCCCTGGCAACCAGCAATCTACTTTCTGTCTCTGTGGATTTGTCTCTTCTGGACATTTCATATAAAGGGAATCATACAATGCATGGTATTTTGTGATTGGCTTCTTTCACTTAGCATCATGTTTACAAAGTTCATCCAAGTTGTAGCACATATCAGTACTTCATTCCCTTTTATGGTGGAATAATATCCCAATATAAGAATATTCCACATTCTGTTTATCCATTCATCAGTTGATGGACACTTAGGTTGTTTCTGCTTTTTGGCAATTATAAATAACACTGCTATGAAGATTAGTTTTTGTGTGCACATACATTTTCATTTCTTTTGTGTATATTCTTAGGAGTGGAATTGCTAGATCATATGGGTAATTTTGCATTTAACATTTTGAGGAACTAGCCAATTGTTTTCCATGGTGGCTGCATCATTTTATAATACCCTCCAGAGTGTGTAAGGATTACAGCATATATTTTTTAACATCTCTGAAACTGGGGTGCATACATTTTTTAATTGAATGCACCTTGCAATTACAATTGTCTCGGTCTATTTTTCTTTCTTATTGGCACATCAAATTATGCATTTTGCAATATACAGTATCTTAGGTTTGATGATATGTGGTTATTATTCATCACCCTATAAATATTGTTAGTGTGGCTAATGTGAAAGCACAGATCACAGGAATTGGGAAGTGGAAGAGGGAGGAGAGTTGAAGGGTGCAATTGAGATTTTATCTCTGGTTGACAGAACAAAAATAGATATATAACAAATTTATAAATGTGATATATTTGAGAGGAGGAGAGAGGTAAAGTAGTATAAGTAAGGTAAATTCACTTCTATCATAGCAATAAGTCAATAAATAATGTGTAAAACTCACTGCTCTGTAAATAGCAGAATAATCTCATTATTTAGAAATACAGAATTCACTATCAGCAGAAGCCACGACAAGAGGTAAGGGTGGTCTTTTTTGTCATGTTGGGTTCTGGGGAGTAGGAAGCATGTAGGGGTGAAGAAGTTCAAGGGTCTGGTCCTTTAAAAGCCCTTTAGTCTAATCAGATGTTTAACCATGTGTGTGACTTTGATAAAACTTTAAAGAGACATACTAAAATGAATAATAAATAAATATGCTTTGTTAAACTGAACTCTCTTATGGTGGACACTTCGGGGGCGGGGAATATTTGACAGGGACCCTGAGTCAGCTAAAAAGAGGAGGGGCGAATGGTGGACAATAGGTGATCAAAACTGCCAGTTCTCTGATGCTGTTTATCCAAAGGGGTCTCCACGTTCACCGATGGCCCTGGCCTCAGCCGGGGACCATTATATGCAATAATTGTGCTTTTCCTCCAAAACCCAAAGATAGCATAAGCTCAAGAAAAGAAAACGAGAGGAAAACACATATTTTCAGTTTTATCACATATTAGGGGCTCAAAGATTCCAGATGAAGTGGGGTTAACATTGCCATCTGAGTCTGTTCCCGTTACCCAGAAATAGGACTGAACTAAGGCATTTAACCTCTCTGTGACTCAGGTTTCTCAGTCCTAAAATTCTATTCAGTCCACAAGACTGTTCTGAAAATTAGATCAAATCAAGAATGTGAAAACTCCTTGAAAAGTACAGCATGGAGGTAAGTGTTCTTTATTGAAGGTATTTGCATATTAGCAAAAACAGGTGTTTGAGATTACAGTATGGCACTCCCCCCACTACCCGAGAATTAATAAAAGCTTGACAACATTTAAGCCACTCAACTATCAATTTCACTTTCTCCCCTTCCATCAAAATACGAAATATAAAGATTCAAAAAATTCACAAATCTCCCCTTTTGGAATCATTCTCCTTGCTTCTGACCCCAGATGTGTAGTTTTTACACAACAGTTAAACAAAGTGTGAATCGAAGGATTTGCATGATGTTTTATGGGACAGAAAACATGTCTTCAGCATCTACGTGAGATGTTTTAATGCAGTAAATGACCCAAGGGCTTCTGTTCATTACGCATTTTGGGATATTCCCTCTGGTTCTCTCATCCAGCTGGACATGGAGCATCACAAGGCAATCCACAATCACCCACAATTAGGCTGACAGCACTTTCATTTCTTTGGCTTTCAGAAACATATTTCATACATAGGGGCAGAGTTAGCCTTTCCCCATCCCTTCCATGAGCTCCCAGGGCTGAGGAACAGACACTTGCTGATATGTGTGAGGCCTGCGATGAGCCCGGGCACTCAGTTAAGTGCTGGGCATATACTGTCTCATCTAACAAATTTAAGGGCAGCACTGTTATCATCCCCATCGTTCAGATGAGGAAACAGGCTTAGAGAGATGGAGCAAATTGCTCAGAACAATTGAGCTACAAGGCGTGGAGCCAGAACTCAGATTCTGCATTAAAAGTCTGAGCCCTCAATCACTCTATTGTACCACCTCTGACCGGGAGATAATAGAAGATACAAGGGGAAGCGCAAGAATATCGCCGGAGCCTCTATTATCTCTCAGGCACTCTAACCTTCACAGCAACCCAGAGGGATTGATTTTTTTTTATTACTATCATTCTTTTCCTTTCTCCAATGAGAAAATCGAGAGATACAGAGATGAGGAGGAGAGGAGGGGGATAAAGGGAGGTGGGGTCAGAATGGGTGGCCTCCTCTGGAGGTGCGGAGGTACAAGGAGGAATGGTATGTTGGTGAGAGGAGCTGAGAGTCAGGTAAGGGTGTTGAGACTCCCCAGTCAATGATGGGCTCTGGCCTCAGAGTATTATGAGCCAACTCAATTATAGGGAAACCTAGAGCTGCCCCTAGGGGTTCTGAGCTGGGAAAAAAGTAAACCTGGTCCTGGCCACCTCTTTGCCACCATCTGGGAAGTCGGTAATGAAGCCAGCACAGAGAATATCAGCACTAAGAGATGTTTTATAGCACCTGGATCCAGCTGTGCCTGAAGTTACCAGTGGACTTTTCTGTCATGTTGCTCAATACCATTGCCTGTTGTGTTTAAGCCTGCTCAGGGCGGGTTTCCCTGACTTATTTGCAAGAATCTTGAAAGCAGATACCCACAGCTTTTCATAGCACAGAACTTTCTATTCTTAGGGCCACAATGATACCTAGTAAGCAGGAGTTTTTGCAAGAAACTTGCCTAAGGTCATACAGCTAATGAACTCCAAGGCTGAGATTAAAAACCCAGATTTAAAATTGTTTTTATTAATTTTTTTATTTTTAGAGAAGTTTTAGATTATGTAAATGTTACATAAAAAATATAGGAGATTCCCATATGCCCCGCCCCCAAAACACACACTTTCCCATATTAACAACATCCTTCATTAGTGTGGTACATTTGTTAGAATTGATGAACACATATTGAAGCATTGCTACTAACCATGGACTACAGTTTACATTGTAGTTTATACTCTGCTCCACACAATTTTATCAGTTGTGACAAAATGTATAATGGCCTGTATCCATCATTGCAATGTCATGCAGGGCAATTCCAATGTCCCAAAAATGCCCCCATGTTCCACCTAGTCTTCCCTCTCCCTCCCCTCAGTACCTCTGATGGCCGCTGCCTTTTTATCAATGACAATTATTGTCTCTCTCCCACTCTAGGAAGAATGAAACAAGTAGGCTGTTTACATAATTTTTCAGTCCACCGATTTCTTATTTATTTTGGATCATACTTCAGATCTAACCAGAGTTTCCCCAAGCAGAGTTTCACAAGAAACAAAGTAGTTCCTATTTGTAGTACCTGTTAGCATTCTTTAAGGAATAAAAGAATGAGGAAGGGAACGGAAAAAAAAAAAGAAACCATTTTTTGACTACTCTTTATTGTCCAGCACCGTGTAAGCATTTTGGCATAGATTATCTCATTTATTCTTCAAAATAACACTTATAAGGGAGTATCTTCATTTCGATGGTGCTGATGAAAAACAGAATCCAGATTCAGCCATTTGGCTCCATATCCCATGCCATTAACAGCTACACTACTGTGTCTCTCCAAATACAGCAAAAGGGGAGAGAGGGTCTCTGGCCTCAATGAACTTAAACTCATAGTAGAAAAGGCAGACAGCCCTGAAGTGAAGCCCAGAGCTTCGTCTACTATCTGTGAGCTTGGGCAAGACTCTATTTCTCTGAACCTCAGTTTACCCTCTGAACATTCAGGATAATACAGTGCAACCTACAGGGATGTTGTGAGAATTCATAATTATGCATGGAAACATCTAGCAGGAGTTCCATGCCAAATCCAGTGGATAACTTTATGCACTTTTACTCACCCCCTAAGCAGCATTTTCTCTGATAAATTCCTTCCTGCTTCATAAACACTTTCTCTTGATCTCAGCCAGTGACCAGGACGCTGCGCACCAGCTCAGGTCTGTCTGCTCTCTCCGGGTTTCTGAGACATTGCTGGGGCTGAATGTTCCCCTCCCACCTATCTGGTCTCCCCGTTGCCATCGCTTCCTTCTCTACTCAGTCTTTGTAAGCTGGACTTACTCAGGACTCCGCCCTGGACTTCCTTATCATCTCTGAATCTTCTTCCCAGGTGATATGCATGGTTTTCCACACATCCATCCACATGTGTGGTTTCAAATACAATCTATATATTGAAGAAACCCAAATTTATGGCTCCAGCTTCACCACTGTCCTGAACTTGGAATATTGTATCTGGCTGCCTATCCAGCATCTCCAATAGGATATCTAAGAAGCATCTCAAATTTAACATGTCCAAAAACAAATGCTCTTGACTTGTCTTCTCTAGCTCCAAACGGCACCATTACCCCTCAGCAGCTTTTGTAAAAATCTCTTGAAGTCATCATTGCCATCTTTATTTCTTTCCAGCTTGTACCCCCTACATCTAATTTATCAGCAGGACCTGCTTGGTCTCCCTCAAAAAGAAACCATTCTATCTTCCTGCTTCTCTCCATCACCCTTGGTATCATCCTGGACCATCCTGCCATTGTCCCTCACCTGGATGACCGCAACAGCCTCCTAACTGCTCTCTTTGCTTCCACTCTTGTCACTCAACACTCTGTTCTTGACCCAGCAGACAGAATAATTTCTAAAAATATCAGTCAGCTCATGCTACTCCCCACCCCATCGCTTAAAACCTTTCAACAGGTGCACATTACACATAATATAAACCCAAATTCCTTAGCACAGCCTACCGAGCTGCACCTGACTTGGCCCCGTGTAGCACATGCCCCTCCCTTACTAACCATTCTGAAACCTTACCAACCGCTCTCTCTTCTATAACCCACCAAACCCATTCCCATCTTAAGACCTCTACCTCAATAATGTCTTATTTCTGGAATACTTCCCCCCACCCCCATCTCCTTCCATCCTTTTCATTCAGTACTTGGCTGAAATTTTACCTTTCCAAAAAAGCCTCCCCTGATGACCAATATAAAGCTAATTTCTATTTAGTATCTTTGCTTCATTTTCTTCATATCCTTATGCTCTTCTACAATTACCTGCTTTATTCACATATTTTATTTGTATATATCTTCTCCTACTAGACTGTAAGCTCCATGAGGACAGGAACTTTAGTTATCTTGTTCACCATTCTGTGTCCAGCACCTAAAAGATTACTTGGTACATGTTAACCACTCAATAAATATTTATGAGATTAACTAATTAGCTAGTTAATTAATGCATAAAATGTCATTAGCCTATATAACATAGAAACACATATAATCATCAACAACAGTAATTTCTTCCATCTTTAATCAACAACCATTCGAGATCTCCTTACCTCAATGACATTAGAATGAAACAACTTTATCAGAATTCATAAACTTATCCACCTTTCAAAGAAACCCAGGAGAAACATTTTGTTTAAGACCTACCTGAGGCAATTAATGTCTTGAGCTTATGTCAAATACAATAGAGGCTCATACTTGATTCTGAATCAAATTAAATTCATCATTTATTTACTAAGCACCTACTATGTAGCAGCTGTTGTGCTAGGCCTTGCAGGGATATAGAGGTTACTAGTGAGTGATATTTTGGGGTGGCTTTTAGAACTTATTTTAAATATGTGTGCAGCAAAGATCCAAGATATACTTAAGATGGGGCTCAGCTCTGTCTCCTCAAGTTTGTAGTAGGGATGGGCAAGGTCACCAGATGTCTTAGCCATAGGTAGAAGGAGGTCTTTGAGTAGAGAGAGTCAATATACTAAAAATTCAGCTCACAAGCTATACTGCCTTGAGATCCCTCTGACACTCACCATGGAAGGTGAGGTTTGTGGATTGGCAGCATCAGCTGAATGCTTGTTAGAAATGCAGAATCTCAGATCTGATCCTGTGTCTACTGAATCAGAATCTCCGTTTGAACAGGATCCCTAGGTGATTTGCACTCACCTTAGTGTTTGAGAAGCTCTGCTGCAACAGAGCGTCAAATAGATGGGCTCAAAGGCATTCTGTTCCTTGGCACCCCACCCAGGCCCACTTCCTTATAGACTGGGGGGCATGGTGGAGAGCATCAGTGCAGTGGGGCACCCTGAGCTGGGAGTGTGCTTGGCCATTGGGCATCAGCCTGAGGACCCCCAGGCATATCTGAGCAACATCAACAGAAGGTTGAGGTGCTGCGATGTAAGATGGGGACAAGGAGCAGTGGTGTCTGGGTTATCACTGTATTTGAGGAGATGTCTGGGGGAACTTGGGTGACATCTGAAGTGCCAAGGATAGAGTTTGGGAGATCCACTTAGTCATTAAAAATGGTGTGTGGATAATGTTTCTGAGGGTCATCCATGTTGTAGCATGCATCAGAACCTCAATTTTTAATGGTTGAATAATGATCCATTGGATGAATATACCACATTTAGTTTATTCATTCATCATTTGATGGACATTTGGATTGTTTCCACCTTTTAGCAATTGTGAATAATGCTGTTTTGAACATGCTTGTGCAAGTACCTGTGAAATACTTGTTTTCAGTTCTGTGAGTTATAAACCTAGGAGTGGAATTGCTACATCCTGTAGTAATTCCACTTAACTTTTTGAGGAACCACTGAACTCTTTGGCACAGAGGTTATGCCATTTTGCATTCCTACCAGCAATGTGTGAGGGTCCCAATCTCTTCACACCTTCACTAAAACTTGCTAATTTCCATTTTAAAAAATCATATCAACAGGCAGGGAAGATGGCGTTGGTTTAGGTGGGCACTCACCATTTCTCTCACAGAGGATGGATGACTGGGGACAGGATCCTGCCTGGGTCGTGTATTCTGGGAGCCTGAGGAGCGAGAACCTCGGGGACATCGATCTGGAGGGAGCTGGATAGCGAGGTGGACTGCTCAATATAAAATCATGAGGTTTTTTCCCAGCTGGAAATCGTGGATGCAGACAGCTAGCCCCACCCTCCCGGCAGCCGGGTCACAGGGAGCACTCTCTGAGAGTGGGAGGGTCCTGGCAAAGGGTGAGAGGGTTTTTTTTCTGTAGGTTTGGCTGCATGGACCCCCTTGCAGCTTTTTGGGAGCAAACCAGCTGGCTAGAAGTGGTGCCGGACTGAGGGGAGAGGCGAATCTGCTGAGGAAGCCTGATTTATCTGACAGCCCTGGGACACAGAGGTTTGGCTCGGGAGGGGGCGGAGCCAGCCAAGTTTATAATTCTGCCCTGAGTGTCAGTCTCAGCTCCCCTGGGGGGGTCAGGCAGTGGGAAGTGTTTGATAAGTTTCCACGAGCCTATTGAGGGTCCCCTAGGCAAAAGGGGTGGTCCAGAAGAGGCCTTCTTTTGGGTCCCTTTTTCTTAAAAAAAAATTTTTTTAGCTTGATTTAATCGCTAAAATCTGCCTCAAAACCTGCAGAGAGAAGGCTGCAGGGTAATTGATTGATGAGCTGAGAGGCTCCACAAGGGCCCAAGAAGGAACGCTGTTCTTCCTTAGCTTTGTTTGACTGCATGCTTGTGTGTTTGTTTGTTTCTTGCTTTTCTTTCCTATTCCCCCTCCCCTTTATAAATTAGGTGCTGCTAGCTTGTTTCTTCTTTGCTGTGCTTCTTCTTCCTTGATTTTCCATTCTCTGTGTATAGTGATTTGGTCTATCAACGCTATCTCATTTCCTTCCTTCATCTTTCCACCTTCTGCTTTCTGTTGTGGTTCTTACATTCCACCTTTTTTCATTAGTTCCCAACTTCACGGGTGTTGATTTCTATCTTGTCGATTCTGTTTTCTTTTCTTTTCTTTTTTTTTATTATTAACTTTTTCCTTTCAGCTCTTTCTTTAATCTTTCTCTCTCTCCTCATCATTCTGGCCTTTTAAATCTTTCTAAATATTTTTCTCTATTTGGTTTCCCATTCCATTGTAAGTACTCCACTTCCCCCCCCCC
>JAQZBX010042365.1:0-22024 GCA_029593785.1 Cabassous unicinctus | reverse complement strand
TTTGCTGACGGCTCATTCGCCTCGGGGACAAGGGTCTTGGCCGAGCAGGCCCCTGTGCGGCTCCCAAGTCTCGGCGCTGTCTGTGCACTGACTCTTCCCTGTGCCGTGCGGTGAGCCCGCCGGGTGCTTCCCTTCACGCGTGTCGGTTTCTAGTCGTGTCATATTCTACCTTCCGCATTCCTCACGGCGCACTTTTAATTTACAAGGTATCTGACAGTTTCATTTAAAGGTAGCTGGCCACCTTAGGTCAAAATTTAAAAAATTAATCTAGATCTGAAAACCCTTAAGAACAATCCGTTGTAAACCTGGAGATAGGAAAGTCACACGTGCCTCGCTGAAAGTCTCTTTTCTGACTTTTACGTCAACACGTTTCTCTCTGAAGAATCGAGTGTGTCCTCAAATGTCCTCAGATATCTAGAGCAGTTTCCTTTAGAAAATGCTTCCTGTCATGTTCTGATAGTTTTTCTAATCAGGGACATGCTCCTTCTTCTGATATAGTTCATTTCCAGGTGGAGCACCGTGGAACAGCGGAGCCACACCGCCTGCAGTCTCTGCAGGAAGAAGTCAGGGTCTTCTCTCAAAGGACAACGGTGCCTAAGAAGTGCAGTATTTTTTGCATATTGCTGCTCAAAATAGTTTTTTTTTTTAGTTAATTGTATTTGTTTTCAGCTCCTGTATTAATTGTTGATGCAGAAATCATTTTTGGTGGTATTGATAATCTGCAAAACTTTTAATATAATAGATTAAAAGGAACTGTGAGGTTTAAAGACCTATCTCTTTTATGTATATTAGACTTATTTTTATTATATGTAGATATACCTTTCCCTTGTTTGAAAGAAGATAAATTTATGAAAAACTTTCAAAACTGTATCATACGCTTTAACATGACTAGTTGTCAGTAACCCCGAGTCTTTCTGTCTCTTACGTACATGTACATACATGCCATCGTTTTTCTTTTTTTTTGGTTGAACTCTTGAAATCAAGCGTGTCCTGTGTTTTAGTTTCCTAGGCGGCCTAAGCAAATACCTGAAATGGGTCGAGTTAAACAGTGGGTACTCGCTCGTGCCTTTGAGGCTAGGAAAAAGCCCAAACGAAGGCATCAAGGCAACGCTTTCTCCCCGAAGGCTGCGGGGTTCTGGGGCTGGTGGCCGTCCTAGGTCCCCAGCGCGTCATGCAGCCGTGCACACGGCGGCGTCTCCTGGCCTCGGTTCCCTCCGGCTTTCTCTCTCTCTGTCTGAACTTCCTTCTCCTGTGAAGGGCTCCGGTGAGAGGGCGAAGCCCCATCCCGACGGCGTGGGCCACCCCCTAACTGAAGGGGCCTCATCAAACGTCCACTTACAGGGCTCCACGCCCGCAGGAAGGGATCAGGCTTAGGAACACGTTTTTCTGGGGCACATACAGCTCCAAACCAGCACATCCTGTGTTTTCACTAAGAGAAAAAAGGCACGTGGGGAGGCAGCTGCAGCCCACCACCTGCCGACTGGATTCCTGACCCCACCGTGGGGAGCCCACCCACGGGCTGTGGCCCCAGCAGGGGCTGCCTGCCTTCCTGGGTTCACCGCGGAGGAGGTCTGGGGGCGCCTCAGGCCTCAGGGCGTTCTCCAGGTGAGAACCTCCAGCTCCAGCTCTGGACCAGGTGCTCTTTGGGGGTGCAGGTGGCCTGGCTACCCGGGCAACCTGGGGCCGAAGCTGGCGGCAGGCGAGAGGCGGAAGCCTCCGGCTCAGGGCAGGGCCCAGCCCTCCAGGGCTCAGGGCAGGCCTCGGGGCAGGTGCCGCCTGCTGAGACTCTGGCCTCAGGTGCACACTGTGGCCTGTTCCCTCATTCCACAGGGATACTGCTGTGCCCACAACGCTCCAAGGACGTGGGCCCTGGAGGGCGCTGGCCTCAGTGGGCCCGGGACCCACTCACCACGGGCAGCGAGGTGTCTGCAGGAAAACGTAACCCTGGTCCCGAAGAACCAATTTACAGACCGATTTTAAGGGCATGGCCTGCTTTTGGCATGGGGTGGGATACGCTTCACGTGGAGTTGGCACGGCTCCCTGCAAAGTGCCCGTGCTCTCCCGTGGGGGCCTCTTCTGCTCAGGCTGGTTTCCCCCGTCGCCCAGCACCTTCTCTGCACACACGTCCTGCCACCAAACTCTCCTTCTAAGAGAAGCATCTTTGCACACGCTTCTCGTCAGCACCGTGAATCCCTGCTTCCTTCATGGACCCCATAAGGTGCCTCTGCTTGGAGAAGTGGACAGAGCCTACCGTGGAGGCCCAGGCACTGGCATCCCCTGGGGACCAGAACCCGAAAGGAGGCGCTCGGCTGTCCCTTGTCCAGGCTCACACTTGGGCCAGGACCAGATGGGAGCAAGGGGAGCACAGGCCTCCAGCCACCTCCCAGGAGGGAGAGGCAGGGGGCCCAGGCTTTCCAGGCAGGGCCCCTCTGCGGGTTCCGCAGGGGAGGAGCGGGGAGCTGGTGTGCTGGCGTGGGCACCTGCTCTCCTCCCGCAGCTTGGCAAGCAGGGCTGCCCTCACCGCCTCCTCTTCCTCAAGGTCTGCGGGGGCGCAGGGGGCATCTTCCAGGGCCCTCGCTCTGCCCTCGGCAGCACGCAGGAGAGGAGGCACAGCCTGGCTGGCTGTCTTCAGGGCTGGGCCACTTGGGAAGCTCACAGGCACTGGACCTGCGGCACTTCTCTGGCGCTGCTGAGCAGCGTGTGTTCAGGAACGCCTGCCGCTTGCGGGGCCGGGGCACACGGGTGCCAGCGACTCCCCTCCTCTCCACACCCGACAGCTCGTTCTGCTTGGAGCTGCTGGCCTGTGTCGCCCCCTTCTCGTTACTCCCTCCGCCCACTCCCGAGCTCCCTCCCCTCACATCAGCTTCTCCCCTCACATCAGCTTCTCCCCTCTAGCCTCTGGTCTCCTCCAGGCTCCACACCCAGAGCCAGCTGAATCTTCCTGAAACACATCACATTAGGCCTTGTCACTTCTCAGAAACAGCTGGTGGGGCAAAACCCAAACTCCTCGGCTTGGCATTGAAGCTCCCATAACCTAGACTGGCAAATGCCTTAAACATGGCTTCTCTCTGCTCCCAGGCTCAGCCCTGGGGGGGCACAGGGTCAGTTCCAGACGTCTAACCTTGCTCAGACGGCCTCGGATACGTCTCCCCCGTATCCATAATCCCGTGTCCCGGGTGATGTGTGTGCCAGGGTGTCGCCAAACAAGGCCGTTGTCTCACAGTGGATACGTCTTCCCTGCTCATCTTTATGTCCAGCTCAGAGGGCTCACCTCCACGGAACCTGCCAGTCTCTGCCTCTTGAGCAGAACGTCTTGGTTTGAGCCTCACTTATTTCTAGGTGAATCTTGCCAAATGCGCTCACTTAGATTATAGCTATTTCTATCTTGTCTCTGTTCCTGCGGTGAGGGTGGTAAAGGCACGGACAGCTGCTTATGGCCCCCCCAGAGAGAAACCCTGGAGAGCCTTGGTGGGCCGGGGCCTGTGCCTCACGTCTTCCCATTTTCACAGGGCCCCTTCCTTCAGCAGCGCAGTCCCATCTGTGACTCGGACGCTATACTAGTGAAATCCACCCAAATCCACCGTTTTCCAGTGGGGGAGGAGCAGGCTTTCACCACAGCTGACCTGTAAAATCCCACTCACGAGGATGGCAGCTCTCTCACTCCCAGCATACCTGAGCCCCCCTCCTGCTTTATTTTTCTCCAAAAAGCACATCACCATAAGCGCATTTTAATTATTTATTCGCCATCTGTTTCCCTCCATGAGACACGTGAGCTCCCTGAGGGCAGAGCCTGGCCTTCTTGACTATTTTGCTTCCTACCTAATCACCACCCAGGAGATGCTCAATAGCAATTAGTGGCTGAGTGAGAAAACTATTATTTTTGTTGTTGTTGTCCTTCCTAATAACTGTATTATGTAGTTGTAATTGATGACACAGCATCTTCCAGAATCTTCACGACCCAAGGGATGGTTTGGTTCTTTTTAACTCTTACTTGGTAACAGAGAAGCAGGTGTTAAGGTCAGATGTTTAGCACCATCTGTCATTAATGTTTATTTAGATGACTGTTTAATACCTGCTATTGAACTGTAAGTTCCCAGAGCGTAAAGAATAACATATGTGTCTGCACAAAACATATTACAGGGCCTGCACAGGTAGATGCTCAATAAAATCTCGTTGAATGACCAAATGAAAGAGGCATCTGAGTGCTTACTTCAAGGCAACAGGTGACCGACGGCTGCTAACGATAGCCACACTGGATGACTATTTGTTATATTCTAGCCAGCCCTGGCCAGAAGACCTCCCTGTGATGCTGGAAAACGGCAGCCACTAGCCAGGTGTGGCTGGAGTGGCTGAGGAACCGAACTATTTAAAATACTATTTAACCTACACGTAAGTCATGTGTTACATGGCTGGCGGCTTCTGTATTGAACAGCCTTCTCCATGCTATGCCAATTAATCTCCATAATATTCCTGCAAAGCAGTTATCACCAGCTCCATGTTATGGACAAGGAAACGTGGGCTTAGACAGTTCCAGCCAGCTCTCCAGGCTATTCCCTTCCCACTGTGTCGGCCTGCTGCCGTGTAATGCCCAGGAGCCGGGAGAGCTCTTCTCTCCCTCCTGAGAGTAACACACAAAGAGGCGGGTAGAACGCAGCGTCTGGAAGAACTAGGCCTTGAGAGGAGGCTGCTTGGGGTGGCGGTGGGGGCATAAGCCCAGGTTCATCATGATAGTGACAGTCAGGATGGCGACAGTGCGGTGAGTCCTCTTTAATTGGAAAAGACTTTCTAGAAGCCCCAAGGCCTGAGGGTCAGGGAAGAAGGCGTTAGGAAGGGCTTTCCAGATCCTCACACAGCGCCAGAGTGGGCTCAGTTCTGATCATTTTCAAGGGTGTTATTTTATTTAATCCTTACAACAAAACCTGACACTGTGAACTGCTTTGTGGGTAGGAAACTAAAGGTCGGAAGGCGGAGGAACTTGCCCAAGCTTCCTGGGGGTCATGGCAGTCGGGACTTAAACGCACGTCTGTCCGATCATTTCCATCATCCTTACTGCTTCTCTTTATTACGTATTAGATGAGGAAATAAACCCGTATCCACATTTGAGGAGACAAAAGGATTTGTTGCGTTACGTAATTCCATCCCTGTTCATGCTTCAGATCCTCTGCTGTGAATATCTATCGCCATCTTCTGGCAGTACCTGTGTACTGCATGAAAATTACTAAAATGCCCCTGAGGGATATTTTCTGATTCATTCATTAACTCAACACACATTGATGGAGCAGCTCCTACTTTCAAACACTGTTAGGTATGGGAATAAACTAGAAAAACAAAACAAAACAAAACCATGGCGCATTTAAGATATTGGGGGAAGTAGATATTAATCAACCAATCAACATAAACAAGTTTAAAATTAAGATTGATATATTACAAATGTATAGTACTGCAAAGGAGTGATGGAGATAATATGATGAATTTTCAACCTAAACAATCAGTGTGTGTTTCCCTCCGTGCCATCCTAATACCCAGGCTGCTGAACTTCTCCATCATAGCCCAGGAGTGGTTCTCAGAGTCCTTGCTTTCTGGGGTCACACAAATCTGCATTCAGTAGCAGATGCTGCACTGCGGAGGCTTCCTGAAGGTTCCATTCCCCGCACGCGCTGTCAGCCTGCGCTTTGCGGTCCCCTTGCCGGGCTTGCCTACTTCCCATGGAAGCCCTCAGAGGACCAGGGTCCAGGAGGAGCGACCCCCACCTTCTCGCCCTGGGACGGAAGCCCTCCCGCGCCGGGGGCCCAGCCTCTGCGGCGCACGTCCCGCCGCGCCCAGGCCCACCCAGGGCCTCTCCCCGGATGCCGGCGAGCCGCGCCCCCGCGCGCTTCCGGGGTGCTGCCAGGCCCTGCCCTGCCTCCCACGCCCGGGCGGCAGTCCCCTCCCCCACGAGGCCCCTGAGGAGGGTCCCTGCCCCTCTCTGCCTGGCCCTCCTTTGCCGCACAGGTCTCCTCCTATCTCTTGGGGTCACCTGGCCTGGAGGCCGGCGCCCTGCCTTCCTGTCTCCCCGCCTCTGTGCGTGCAGCAGGCCCGCGAGGAGCCGAGCACCCACTCTAGGGTGCTCCTTTCTCAGCAACAGGAGAGCTGGGCCCAGGGCAGATGGGTGGAGCTGTGGCCCCGCCTCTGTGGGTGCCCCCGGGGTGCCTGCAGCCTAGCATGGGCCTGCGCCCCTTTCCTGCTGGGCATGCCTGCGTGCCCTTGGCAGAAAGTAGGACTCAAAGTAATGAGAAGGGCTTGGGGTTTGAACCCGGTGCTTCCTGGCTGTGACCCTGGCTAAGTCAGTGAACCCACCGAGCCTTAGTTTCCTCATCCACAAAATGGGGCAATGAGAGGACCCATTGCACAGGGTCGTGTGAGATTTCCCAAGGTGACAGCTGTGGACGCGCTCCAGGCTGTGGGAGCCGGCACCTGGGAGCTGGAGGCCGCTCTCCTGCCTGCAGGTTCCCTCAAGCGGCCGCACACACAGCACCTTGGTGGGGATGGGGAGGGGGGTCGAGGCTGGGTGGCCCTGGCTGCTGTGCCCTAGAGGGCTAACATGGTTTTTGGCTTGAGCTTTAATCCCTCTATGCCCCCATCCCCACCCCCCGAGGTCTAGGACCCTCATCTCCAGTCCAAGTGATGCTCCGCAGTTTTGCCTCCTAACTGCCCCCGTCCACCCCGCACACCCACTCCCAGGGCTCTCCAGCCCCCTCTCCGCACCCTGGTTTGGCCATGTGCACCTCCCCAGCCCCACCAATAGCGGCCCTTGTTCTTAGACGAGGAGCAAAGCTGTTCCCAGGCCCGAGAGCTGGGGTGCGTCCTCGCCGGCTCCCCAGCTCCCCCCACGCTGCCCCTTCACCGGCTTCTTTGTCCCTGCGTGGGCCGCGCTCTCCCCCGTCGTGGGGCCTTTCCCTTCCCTGCCCTCGGCCCCTCGACTCCGCTCCTCCCTCAGGCCTGCTTCGTCCTTATTTTCTCAGGAAAGGCCTCTCGAAGGCCAGGCCGGACCCCTCCCACCCGTGACGCGCACTTCACTGTGTCCCTTCCTGGGTGACATTTATCACAACTGGGAAGGGGAGCCCACGGGCTTGTTCCAGGGAGGCCTTTCCCCTCCGGTGGCCTGTAAGCTAAAAGGGGGCAGGGAGTGGCCCGGCTGGACCCGCCGCCGTCACCCGGTGCCCCCACAGGGCTGGGCACACCAGCGCCGCGCGGCAGCTCCTCAGACCCGCGAGGCGGCAGCCCCCCAGAGCAGGGGAGGCCACCGCTTCCTTCCCTTGACCCCTTACTGGGGACTCGGGGAATGCGCCCCCCTCAGGGCAGGACCTGCACTTGGTCACTGGCTGGGGAGAGGGGAGAGTCCCCCCGAGTTAGAAATGGCGAGCGCAAGAACTGTCCCTGCCGAACCCTTCCCTTGGCAGGCCGGGGCCAGGTGGTGCCAGCGCCATGCTGGGCGCCGCTGGGCAGGCGACAAAGGGAGCCAGGCCCTGCCCTCGAGTGCCGCCCCGCAGCCCCCACCCCAGGTCCCTTCCGAGGCGCTTCTCAGCCCCTTTATCACAAGGCCACCACTATTCTTGGTTCACGGTGCTTCTGAGCTAAGCACACGAGAAGAAAACTAGTCCTGAACGAAATTTCTAGAGAAGAGGATTTAGTCTCCTGGGGTGGGCAAGCACTTTTCATCTAGGTGCTAGAACCCGGCCTCTGCAGGCACAGTAACCCCGGCTAGAAAGGCTCCAGGGAAGGTCAGCAGAAACAGGCAGCAGAAATTCCAGGACTCGCCTTTGGAACTCTCGCCAGAGGGGAAAGCCCAATCACCTCCACTACAAGGCAAGACTGCTTTCCTTGAGCATGCGCACAGCTCTCAGACTAGAATCCGGTATACAGTGGGTGCTTCATAAGTGCTTTATGAATGCTATTAGTCTGGATAAAAGAGGCAACAGGGTGAAGGAGAGAGGCTGCTGGGTTGTGTCATGGTGTCCAGCCATCTTGCCTCTGATGCCTTCCATTTCCCTGCATGTAAAGTGAGATAATCTAGGTAAGTTTTAACAGTCCCTAGCTATAATGTTTTGCTCTTTTTTTTTTTTTTTTCATTTTTATTTTTTATGATTCTGGAAGTAAAATCTCAAGAAAAAAAAAAGCAAACAGTGAATTTTGGGAAATCAATGGTACTTTCATGATTTTGGATTTGTCACTGACCCAAACACCTACTGCCCCCCTGTGGTAGTATACCCTAATTGCAGGCTCAAACTTTGATGGGCGAGCATGTATATGCAATATAAATGTATGTTTTTAAAGTGTCACAGACCATGAAGGCCCATTCATCAGTTACTCATTTAAAATTCAAACCACTTCTCTTTACTTCTGTCCAACTTCTGTCCGCTGTCCATTTGCAGTATGAAGTGGGCCAATGACATCTTGATTTGGGTAGAGGGATTCTTCCAGTACTTCCCCTGCTGAGTAACCTTGAGCCACCAGATAAGTCAGTCTGCCTGTTACCAACCTGAGAAGCAGGTCAATAGTGACTTACACTCTGGAAATTGTCATGATTTCCATTTAGGGACACTCAGCCAGATTAGAAAGAAGATTGTTTTATAGACGTAAGAAGGAACTCATTTTTGAAACTAGGGAAGGGGTGAGGGTCTCTGAAGGTGCTTGATGAAAGACTGGTTGATGTGAGAAAAATTGAATGCGCCCCCATCACCTGGTACTTTCTTCAATTGCTCCAGCTGAATTGGGTAGAAGAGCAGATTTCACAACTGGTTCTGAAATTGGCTACCTGTCTTATCTTCCCCCATCTCCTGGAATGAAGGGGTCTATTCAAGATTGATTCCCATTTCCATACACCCCACTCATTTCACAACATCATGGTGACAGTGATGAGAAAACTCAGGCTGGTTGCATCTCAACTAGAATCGTCACAGGTCACCAAGCCTGGACTCCAGGGAAGGAGTTGTATGGCACAGTTGGTGACAGCAATGATAGCCTGAGTTACAGAAGTTCTACCTGCAGAAGCTGAACATGGTTGTAAGAAATGAATATATTCAGGGCTACCTCTTAAGATATGTGTCCTCCAATCCCTGGAAGGGAGGAATCTTCCTATCAACTCCAAGATGTCCCCTCAGTCCATTACTGTCTACCATTACAATGTATCTTTAGCTTCTCCCCAAATAATACAAGTCCCCTGTAGCTCCGTCTCAGCTCCTAGAGGTATAGGACAAGGTCTGGTTGGAGACCAAGAAGCAGACAAGGAAACACATGATGTGAAGGAGTAAGAGTGGTTTGCCACGGAGGAAAGCAGCAGCTTTGGGGTCAGATGGCCTGGGACTGAATACCAGTTGTGTAGCTTACTAGATGTGGGACTTTGGGCAAAGGGGTTTAGCCCTTTTCAAAGCCTTGGTTTCTTCATAGAAAAATAGGGGTGGGGGCTTGCTTGCTGGGGTGGACTCCCGTTTCATGGGGAGGTGCCAGTTCTCCACTGGCAAGCTGTGTCGCCAGGGGCAGGGGGCTTTCCTTCTCTGGGCGGGCCTGGTAAGGGTCCTGTGAGGTTTCAGACCCTGTGCGCGTGGCTCCTAAGATGCGGCTCTCATCATTATCGTCATTTCAGCAAGACTGCGCCGTGTGTGCCCAGAATAGGAAAACTGAGGAACGGCAAAAATACATGCAGAAGAGGTGATTTTCCTGCATTCTTTTAAGGATAATCCTCAGCAATTTTGAGCACACACGGTGCTAGGTGCTGGGAGGGATGGAGAAAAGTGCAAACGGTGCCCAGGATTGTCTGGTTAGGGAGGTGGGCACAGAGACCCCGCAGAGCTCATTAGCAACACAAGGCCAGCCAGGGGGGCCCGGCAGCCAGGCATGGGGGAGCTGGGCTCTGTCTTGCTGAAGGCCTAGTCTGCGGTGTATCGTCATCTTCCTTTTATTACCTTCAGGCTCATACAGAACCGGGTCAACCAGACCAAATTCGCTCAGAACCAGTAATCCAGTTGAGGCAAGGAATCCTCAGGCGTTGAAGTCGCCCCCTCCTCTCCAGGGCAGCAGGGGCCTCTCAGCACGTGCCCGCAGAAAGGTCCCAGCCCTGTCCTTTTCAGATCCTACTCGGGGCTGGGGCCCGGGCCCAGCAGAAGTCCATTTCCCGCCAGCTTGACTCTTTGTGAGAGGCCAAGAGATGCACCAAGAGTTGGAATTTAGAGGCACAAGGAGCAGGATCATAAAACCCATGTGAAAGGGTAACCAGCTCGGGCGCCAGACCCCTCACCATTTCCTCATTTTCTCTGCAGGGCACCGGACAGCGGGAGCAGGGAGCAGTGGAGCGGTGCCTGGGCAGGAGCCCTACTCCGCGCTCTCTCCGCCCGAACCCCTACTCCCTGGTTTCCTCTCCCTGGAGAGTAATTTCAGCCAACGCAATCCATTCCTGACTCGGGGGCCGAGAAGGTGGACCTAGAGGTTAGCTCTCCAGGCAGCGGGGACGGCTCCAGTTTGTCCAGAGGCTCCAGACCTGGGCTCCTCCCACCCCTGTGGGGAGCAGGGCCCGAGTGGGCAGCGGCCACGTGGACTCCAGCGCCAGGCCTGGCACTTCCCTCCCTTTCCAATCACGTCTTGTGGGACGTCATAAAGGGGCGCACGCTGGGCAGACCAGGGTCCTGTCGGCCGTGTGACCTGGGGAGACGCCTTGCGGGCTGGCCCTGTTTTCTCTGCTGTAGAGAAGCAGCGCTGGCTCTCTAGGAGATCTACATTCTATCATTCTAGAATCTCTACATTACACAGAAGACACTAATTAACTTGACAGCATTTGGTACGTGCCAGGCGCAGATCTCGGCACCTTGCCGAGAGGCCCGTGAGGTCCCCATCACATAGCGAGTCAGCTCAGGCCCAGGGACATCACTGACCTGTCCAAGGTCGCAGACCTGGTGTGTGGCAGACAGTTCGGCCCAAGAGGCCCTACTCTAAGCTCCCAAACCACAGGGTCTCTCCTCCCAACCCATATGGGAATAAACATACCCAAACGGGCAAAATCCCAATTTAATGCTACATATGAGCAGGGGCCCTGGTCCTCCATTCTACTCACATTGAAAGCTCCTGATAGCCCAAGTTTCTCAGAGATTTTCAGGAGCTCTGGGCTCCTGCCAGAGCCCAGGGTTCTCCACCCAGCTGCTCAGTGTTGTCCTGGGCAGTGGCGGGATGGCTGGGCCGGCACCTGTGGACGTGCTGCGTGACCATGGGGGCCCGGCGGGGGGGTCAGAGCATCTCCCAGGGCCCCGCGCTGCGCCCGGCTCTGCAGCAGGTACCGTGGAAACCTGGGATGGCGCCTTCCGGGGGTCTTGTTAAAATGCAGATTCTGGCCCTGGCGGCCTTGGGTGGGGGCCCCGATCTGCATTTCTAACAGCCTCCTAGGTGAGACAGAAGCTGCTGGCCGGGGGACCACACTTCAAGGAGCAAGAGGGTAGACTGCAGGCACTTGGGATTCTAAGAATGCTCAGCCAGAGTTGGAGAAGTCAGGGAGGCTTCCTGGAAGAAGCGGGGATTGAGCTGGGCCATGAAGGCAGCAGGATGTGAGTAGCATAGGCATGTCTGTGGGATGTGGGAGCAGCATCCAGGAGGTGGTGTGGGCCCAGGCCCAGCCCTGGGAGATGCCCAGTGGGTCTGCCGAGCCTGCCTTGGGGGGCCTGCCTCGGGGGGAGTGAGGGATGGGGGGCTGGAGGTAGGGGCTGGGCTGAGGCTGGAGAGAAGCTTCTGGGAGGTGCTTTTCAACCTCCAGGAGCCTTCCCGCTGCTTGTTTATGGGTTAGGGGAGGCAGTCTGGCTGGGGAAGCCCTCTTCTCACATTTCCCTCTTTATCCCTCTCCAGACTTCAGGGAAAGCAGAGAGCAGCTTCTGCCAGGTCCCAGGGCTCCCCTCTGCCAGCTCGTGAACAGAGATGCCGAGGCTCCCCTAGGAGCCTTCTCCAGGCCTTCCCCGGGGGGTGGGGGCAGGCAACGGCAGGGCTAGGTGCAGAAAGAACAGCTCAGCCAGCTCCGGTGGGGTGGCACCTGAACCCCAGAATCCTTTCTCCTCTCAATGCCTCAGTGTCTCTGTTTGTAAATCAGGAGACTGAGCAAACTGGTGTGGGCATCCTCCTTCCAGATCTGACTTTCTATGGTTCTACCAGAAAGAACGGCAAATGCTTTGGGAGCGGTAAGGCACGCTCCAAACACAGGGCCTGTCGTGGCTGCCCTCGAGAACAGCCCTGTCCAACAGGAAGGCGTTGCAAGCCGCAAATGCAAGCCACATACATGACTTGAAATTTTCTAATAGCTGTACTAAAAAGTGGTAAAAAATACAGGTGACATTAATTTTAATAATATATTTTATTTAACCCACTAGATTCAAAGAGCATCAAAACTACCTCACTTATAATGCAATCAATATTAAAATTATTAATGAGATATTTTACTTTTTTTTGGACTAAGTCTTTGAAACTGATGTGTATTTTGGACTTAGAGAACCTCTCAATTCGGACTAGCCACATTACAAGAGGCCAGTGACCACTGCGTTGGACCACACAGCTCTCAGCAGAGTGCCCACTGCAAAAGAATGTGTTTAGGGAAGTGGATGTGGCTCAAGCGACTGAGCTCCCCCCTACTACATGGGAGGTCCCGGTTTCGGTTCCCGGTGCCTCCTGGAGAAGAGGAGCAAGAAAGCCAGCTGGCGCGATGGGCAGGCGTGGCGAGCTGATGCAACAAGATGACGCAACAAGGAGACACAAAGAGGAAAGACAACGAGAGACACAACAAAGCAGGGAGCTGAGGTGGCTCAAGCGACTGGGCGCCTCTCTCCCTCATGGAAGGTCCCAGGTTTGGTTCCCAGTGCCTCCTAAAGAGAAGACGAGCAGACGCAGAGAGCAGACAGCAAAGGGACACAGAGAGCAGACAGCGAGCGCAAACAACGAGGGGGGCAGAGAAGTAAATAAATAAATCTTTAAAATAAAAAAAAAAAGAATGTGTTTACCCAAATTCTAGGACTACAGGGCACGGTCATGAAATGAATTTCAGCATGAGTGGACGCTGGCGAGGGAAGCCAGGCTGGGTGTGTTAACCAGGAAAGCTGTGCACTGCTCAGCCCTGGACACTGTTTTTGTCCTGCACTCGACCCAGCCCCAGTCTTGTCGTTCAACCAGAGAGGCAGGCCTCCTGCTCACATGCAGAGCCCTGTGGGTTCGAGCCCACTGTTCCCTTGCAAATCCAGGTTTTTACAGCCTCTGTCCCTAGGCAACGTTTCCCCATCCCAGGAGCCACGGGCCAGGGGCATCACAGCGATCGCACTCGCTTGAAACACGATTTCCATGAGCTGGGGAGCTCTCTCCAGCAACCCCGGCTCCTCTGAAGACGGATGGCTTTTTTCCTTCTCTGAGAAGTAATAGGAAAAGACTGGTGTGGAAAGGCCGATCCCACGCGGAGTCGGGAGGTTAACGCGATAGCTCACTTTGTACAGGGCCAGGGTGTAGAAGGCACGGAGGAAATAAGAGCTGCCTTCCCGTTGGGTCCCTGTTAAAACTGGCACCATCTCTGGCAACAGGCTACCTTTATCCCAGAGAAGTGGAATTGGCCCCACGTTTATTGACATGAGTAACAAGCACTAGCAGTTGTTGAACTAGCTACGCCCTAGACGTTGTTTAATCATTTACCTGTTTTAACGTAGTTCTCACAAGATCCCTAGGAGGAAGGGGCTCATAGATGGGGAAACTGAGGCACGGTAACTTTGTCAAGGTCACACATCCGTGTCAGAGGTGAGGTATGAACCCTGGAAATCCAGGTGCAGAGCCCCGGGGCTGAACCACCCCCACTGTTACACAAGAGGAGGGGCTCTTGGGGGGCTGTCGGGGACCCCTAACTCCACAGGCAAGAGCCGCAGACCAGGGTGGATTTGGGGTCAGCCACATGATGACCTGAGCCCAGACCCTGCCGAGGCAAATCCGACGGGCAGGTATTTATGCATTTGTACATTTTGCCTGCCACCTGGAATGGTCGCCCCAGCAGCTTCCCCAGCGCCCAGGCTCTCCGTGGGGCTTGTTTTCTGGAGCACCGTTCCCCGCAGGCCTCTGACGAGCCTGCTGGCCCAGGACTGCGCCGGACGCCTTTCTGGAGGCCGCAAACCCCTGCCCATCAGCCCATGTCCCCCTCCCGTGGGGCATCATGGTTGCAGCAGCCAGAGAGGCATCTAATTCCCAGCTCGGGCCTCCAGCTTGTTGCCAAGCAGCTGGTGCACGCTGGTGACAGAAACAAACCCTCGGGGCCCAGGCCCCAGGCCCTCAGGCCCGACCACCAGGGCAGAAGCTGGCAGGGGGTGGGGGCAGGGGGCTCAGCACGCGGCCCTGGAGCAGAGGAGCCGTCATCTTCTCTCCTTTGGCAGTTGTGCTCCCCCGCGTAAAAAAAAAAAAGCTAAAGTAAAAGGCACCCGTCTTCCTCTCACCTAAGTCTTGCTTGGCTGATCCCAATTTCCACTCACAGGAAATCTGAGGCAGTGGGGGAGGGGGAGAAGCATCCTCAAGGCTTTGGACTCATTTTCACTTCCCCTGCGCTGCAGGCCGCCTTCCCTGAGGAGCAGGAGGTGCCACTCCGCACCTGTGCTTGCTCCTTCTCCCCTGGACAGCGCGGACGATTCTACATAAAAGGCTGCGCCCTCACCCTCCCCTCCTGGCCAGCTGCTCTGGTCTTCCGCCATTTGTGGGGTCTGGTGCGGAATGGAAACGTGGGGCCCCTTGCTCAAAATGCATTCAGAGTTTCCAGCCAGCAGCAGCAGCGCAGTACAGCTCCCTGGGCCTCCTGAGCGTGGGGTGCTGGGCAAGCGCGCAGGCCACGGGTTCCTCCAGGGGCTGCCGGGATGAGCCGGCGCAGCCGGACCCATTTCAGCTCACTCCGCACCCCGCGGGCCCAGGACCAACGCGCCCCGCTTGACCAGCCACGGGAGGCCCTGCAGAAGTTCTCCACCTCCGCTCCCCACCTGCCTCGGGCACCCATGCCCACACCTGTCCACAGGAGGCCCTTCCACAGCGCCCCCTCGTGCTGTGCCTGCAGGAAGCCCCCTTCCCCTCGCTCTTCCCCGTTAGGCCTTTCAGCGCAGGGCCACCTCCTCCGAGCAGTCTTCCCGGGATGCTCCTTCCTCTCACCCCGTGGCCGGCACTCTCCGGCGCCTAAGCTGGACTCCTCTGGGTCCTCGCAGACTCAGTGTCGATGTGATCAGGACACCTGTCACTCCTCATTGTCTGTATGTCTGTCCCCACACTCGGCTATGAGGTCCTCCAGAGAAGGGCTGGGCCTGCCTCCCTTAGGAAACCCGAGTGCCTGGGCCACCTGGCTCGCTGTGAAGGAGACGCTCCAGCAGAGCTGTCCAGTAGAATTCTTCTCTTACTTCTACCGTTAGATTAGCCGGGAGCTATCTGTTAAGGATGCCAGCCCCTGCGTTTCTTTCCTAATTCCTCTCCAAAGGGTACTCTGCTCAATGCGTGACTGAAGGACACTCATCATTTATCTTCTTAAAAATCACTTTATCATCGTTAAATGGACATAGAAATGCTTTTTTTCTGACTATAAAGACGATATGAAGAACATTTTAAGAACACGGCAATTAAGGAATAATAATCCCAGAACCGTCCACTCAGAAAGCATCATTCTCAACAGTGCTCCTCATTCTAGGTGTCCTCCCCTCGAGTTCGCTGGACACTGGCTGTTTCACGTGGTGGGAAACAGTAGTGAGTTATACTACGGGGCCAGCCCCCTAGCCACTGCCACGTGTCTACACCCACGCACGACCCTGCACACACACGGGCACGAGCATGTTCATTCACCACGGCTCACTAGCTTCAATCACTGGGCGATGCGTCGTGAAAGCCTTTCCGTGCCACTGGCCTCCGCTGCACGTCCGTCTTTTACACGGCTCTCTAATAGTCCACTGTCACTGTACCATAATTTACTTAACCTTCACCCCCGGCAACAGCTGAAAACGTTCACGGTTATCAATGCCTTAGCGGGAATTTTTGTTTAGAAAATTGGATCGGATTATCTCCGAGAAACGGGCTGCTGGTGACAGAGCGTGCAAACTGTAATCGCGAGGCGTGTCACCACACGGCCCTTGCGCGGCGAGGGCGCGCGTGTGCCCTGCCTGCTGGACAGCAGTGGAGAGCAGCCCTCTCCTCATCTCTCTTCCTCGATAGTGAAAACTTGGTTTTTAGTGAGGCTGAATACCTTTTCTATTTCCTTTGCAGAAAATCATAAGTAAACTTGCTGATAATTTTTTCTTTCTTTGCAGAATTTAACATTTTTATGTAGTCAAGTCCATTGGTACTTTCCATAATGGCTTCTGGTTTCAGTGTCGTACTTTGGAAGGCCTTTTCCACCCTGAGATAAAAAAAAAATCTTCCCATTATAAAAAAATTCACATTATCTTTTCTTCTAATACTGCATCCCCTCCTATCACTCTTTCAAATTTACCTTTGAAAACTCACATTTCTCTTGTGGAAGTAAGGTAGGCATCCGATCTCTTCCCCACAGTGATTAGCCAGCTATATATATATATATACTAACATGTAGTGGGTATCCCCCCACATTCTTCTTTTCTTGATGATGATTAAAAACATATTCTTCCAGAGGAACTTCCAAATAATTAGGGCAAGCTCCAGAGCACCCAAACAGAGCAACGCCCTACGAGCTTCCGAGTGAGACCTCTGTGAGCTGCCGTGTTCGCTGAGAGATAACTGGCATCTTGGCGATATGCAGTCTTCCTATCCACGAACAAGGGACTCCTTTCGCTTCTTTATGTCTACCCAGCTGACCAGGGTTTGGGAGTGTGAACAGCCATCTCCTTGCTCAGCAGAGCTGCATGCCGGTAAGCTTTGGAGTGGAGCCACGGAGTTAGAATTCCAGGGGACTTGAACCCACTGCCAGGTAAGTCAAGTCTGCTGGGCTCAGAAGAGGCATACATGAGAAGGGAGTTGGGAAAATCCTGCCCCACGGAATAAACAGAGCTTGCTCTGGAGAAATTGCCTCGGCCGCAATCTTGGTAGAGGCGGACTGAAAGGCCTTTCCTGAGTGGAGCGAGCAGCTGCTGATTCAGGCTCACCTCCGGGCAGGAGCTCTGGCAAGCACCCCGCTGGGTCTGCTCAGCGAACCCGAGAGGGCTGGGCGGCCTCAGGTCTTGCAGCTCAGCCCGGATCTGTGAGCTTCTGAGCCTTTCCTCAACCATCCAGAGCGTCAAGGGCTCGGCTGGTCAGATGTGCCAGCATCTCTGTTTTGGCACGTACTTGGGAATGAAGCAAGTGTACATTCAATTTAGTAGGTAATGCTGTTTCTAAAGCGGCTGTACTGACTTATGATTTACATTCAACAGCAGCTACGGCTTCTTCCACACTTGGTATTGTCACTCTTTCCCTAACGGGCCCTGGTGACTCAGTCTGGGGGTGGGAGAGTGCGGGAGCCAAGAGGAGAGCCGAGTTCTCACGCAGCGAAGGCAGAAGACAGCGGCGAGGGCCACCCCCGAGCCCTGGCTCCTCCGGGACGCTGGCAGGGGCGCGGCCGGAGGCTCCTGTGCCCAGGTCGGGGCCAGCCTGCCTGAGGATTGCAGCCAGAGCCCAGCGCCTTCCCTGGCTGACCCTTCCAGAGCTCACACTGCGGTGTGGTGGGCTTTGAACTTCTCTTTTAGCACCAGTTTGAGAAGGAGGTGCCATTCCAATAAGATGACACCCGCAGCAGAAAATCCAGGCCACCACCATCCTCACAAATCTCCCCGGACAAGACGGCTGACCACAGCGCCTGCCCCTAACCGCCACGCATGCCACCGGCGGCGATTCGCATCTCACAAGGTCACTCTCTGCAGTACCTTTCCTGCTCCTTCGGGCCTAGAGGACACCGAGTGGCGCCTGTAGCCTGGCATTCACGGGCCTTCAGAACGGGTACCGCTCTCTCGGCACACGCTTCCCTCCTGCCCGCACCGTACCACGGGCAGGCCCAGTTATCTGGTCTTCTTCACAGTCCCTGTCACTTCCATGGCTCCAGTGCTAGCTTTCCAAGACGTATCAGACACTGAGACCCAGGTCATTCGGACGGAGCAGAGGCGGCGGCCGTCAGTACCCCGTCTACCAGGCCTTTGCTCGGCCTCGAATCTACCCTGGATTCCCCTTTACACTCTCTTGACCTTTTAGTTTCACTTCTTTTAGGGCACTTGTCCTTTTGAGCCTGGTCTTACAGTTATATCTGAGTCGGCCTTGCTAGACTGCGGTAAATCACCAACGGGAAAAGGCCTTTCTCGTCCAGCGTCGAATGCTTCAAAGCAACGCACAAGATAGGAGCCTCAGGGGACGAAGGAATGCAGGGATCGGCCCTAGAAGTTGCTGAGGGTTTGCCTGTGTGTAAATATGCCGTGAGTGTTGGCTCGGGCAGTGGTGTGGGGACAGAGGACCTTGCCCGGGACATCTGGAGTCACCTGGGCCTCAGCTGCAGTCTGGCTCTGGACTGTATGCTGTTGGAGTGAGGGTGGAGCTGCTGGGATAGGCCAGAGACAGTAGGCCTCAGACAAAACGTCCTTTATGGCTCCCACTGCTGCCAAAACCCTTCCAGGAGCTCACCCCACCCCATGTCTCTACACAGGGCAGGCGTGCTGAACCCAGCGGGCCTGGCGGTGGTCAGTGCAGATAGGAGGTGCCATGACTTGGAGTGTGTGAATAAATCAGTGGACATCCCCAGGGCCTCCTCTGAGAATCCTAGTGAAGTTTCTAGCCAGGGACACAGGGATTTTTCCTGAAATCCTGGAATTGTGGCCAAGGCCCCAAACCAGGACTAAAAGGTGCTAAGCACCCCTCGTTCTAACTTCAGGGGCCTGTGGCAGGCAGGAGGGTTACTAAAAGGTGCTAAGGCAGCAGCCTGTCCTCCATCCAGGTCAGCAAGCTACTAGGATGGGGGGTGGGAGAGCTGTCCTCCCCACGGCACAGCCACCAGCTCCGAGAGTCCCTGGAAAAGAAGGGAAACCTGGTTCCCTGGTTGAACGCTGCTTAGTGGTCCCTGTGCTCCTGATTGGGGAAGAGAACTGAGGAACGGGGTGGGAGAGGACGCCTAGGCAGGGTGGGGGCCCACCCCACACCCGCCCAGCCCCCCTCTAGGTCCCAGTTCCTAAGAGGGGTGGACAGTGGATCCTGCGTGTGCCCAGTGGCCTGGGAGTTGGCTCAGGGAGCCATGGAGGGGAGAGGGACATGCAGTGTGAAATCCACCAGCCGAGGCCACAGCCGGCCAGGCACAGCCACGCTGGGGCCACAGCATGGCCACGGTGGTGGAGCATACCGAGGTCGTGGCCAGCCTTCCGCAAGTCCAGAGCGCCCTAGATTAGAGGGTCAGAAAGTGAGGCTGCACGCCACCTGGTTCCGGAAGGGCCCATCCTCCGTCCTCCCCCTGCCCCGGTGCACGGGTGGAGGAGCTGGCAGGTAGCGAGGAGGGCGGTCCTGGAGGAGAGCGGAAGAGTGCCGGGCTCGAGTCAGCCAGCGCTGGAGGGAAGGCGAGCCCTGACTTGAGGCAGGGATGGGACTTTTTAAATGAATAGGATCGAGTAGTATATACCTGAAACAAGACTCCTAATACCCAGAAGGGACTGCACACTTAGGGCATCTTGCCAACACGCTGTCAAAACGACGACCACGCAGGACGGAGCAGTGGGCAGAACTGCTGCGTGACTGCCGGGTGGAGGCCGAAGGGAAGAAGGTCCTTCCACACTCGTGTGTCACGGAGTGGCGGCTCTTCGGGAAACTGGTAACCAGTACTGATCCCCATTATGGCCGCGACTGCCAGGGCCAGCGAGGCACGGTCATGGGGCCTGAGCGGCACGCAGCACGGCAGGCGGTCCACGTGCCCCGTCTCCTTTCACGGCCCTAATTCCACGGCTGGGTACCATCTGGCTGCAGAAACACAGAACCTCGCTGGGTGGCTTAAAGCAGCACAGACGCATTGCCTCATGGTCCTGGGGGCCCGAGGTCCCGCTGGGCTGACATGGAGGGCTTCCCAGGGCGGAGTGGGGAGGCTGCCGCATCCCGTGGCTCACAGCCCCTTCCCCTACCCGGGAAGCAGCATTAGCAGGCGGGGTCCTCGCACCACATCGCAGCCCCTTCCCCGTTTAAGGGCCCACCCGGGAGATCCCAGATACTTTCCCTATGTTATGGTCAGCGCGTTGGCAAGCTGAGCGCACACTCCACCTTCCTTCCTCCTTGGCATGCAACGTAACAGGTTCACAGGCTCCAGGGATGAGAACGTGGACAGCTTGGGGGACAGCTGTTCTGCCCACCACATTTGTTATCACCCACAACTTACAGACGAGGCAAAAGGCACAGAGAGGTGGAGACGAGCCCAAGACCACCGGGTCCGTAACTCGAGCCCACCGCCCTCCACGCTCAGGCCGTGCTCCCCAGAGCAACTGCTCTGACGTTTCTCCGCCTAAATCAGTCTGGCCTTTAGCCTGGAGACAAGCGTGGGACAGATCCTGCCCTTGGATCTGCCTCCACAGAAGCTGGTTTTAATTGCAATGGATGTAGCACACTGACGAAGGACGTTGTTAATGGGGGCAAATGTGGGCTGTGTGGGGACCGGGGCACATGGGAATCCCCTATATTTTTTACGTAACATTTATGTAATCTAAATATCTTTTAAAAAATTAAAAATTAAAAAAATATGTATATCCCAGAAAGTTAAAAAACAACAACAAAAAAAGATGGTGTTCCTGATCCCTGCTTTGGTCTTGGCGAGGATTCAACCCAAGCAGTTCTTGGGCTATGGCTGTAGGGACGGGTCGTTCGAGGTCAAACTACTGATCTAAGAGGTGGTTCCCTTGCTTTTGCTCTAAGCTATCACTCCCATCCAGAGAATCAATAAGCAAACTTCTACTTCCTTCTAGTTTCCTATGATTTAATTTAAACAACCAACTATTTCATCTGTGGAGAATTTATTTGGTGTCTGTGGAAAGAGAGGATCTGAATATTTTTTCCTTCTCTCCCCATGGAAAGTCAACCAGATGCCCCGGTGGTCATCAGTGTACAAAGGCATTCTGTCATACATTAAATTCTTAGATAGGCTGGAGATTGTTTCTGACCTAACTATTCATGTCAATTTTCTGCCGTGGCACCAGTGCCGCATTTGTTTAATTACTGACGTTATAAAACACGTTTTCATATTTGCTAGAACAAGTAACCCACTTATTTAAAAGTCTGCTGGTCACAGCTATATATTCTTCCAAGTGTACAATGGACTACTTTTAAACTGACATTTAATTACATCCAGAATTAATTGAAGAGGAATCGGCATCTTTATAACATTCAATTTTGTTCTCCAGGAGCATTGCATTTCTCTCCATTTACTTAGGTCTTCTTTTATGTCCCTCAATAAAGTTTTCTTCATATAAGTCCCATGCATTTTTTATAAAGGTTGTTTTCAGGTATTTTATTTTAATGCTATTACAAGTGTTATCTTTGTCTAATAGGTTTTTTGATTAATTATTGATGGTATATAGAAAAAGTACTAATTTTCTATTTTTTACTCATATCTAGCCTCTTTAAATGAATCCTTATTTTTTCTTTTGATTCTCATGGATTTTTCTGGACACATGCTCTCTCAATAATGATAATTGTACCCCTTCATTTCCAACAGTTATGCTAAT
Source organism: Cabassous unicinctus (assembly GCA_029593785.1). Taxonomy (NCBI): domain Eukaryota; kingdom Metazoa; phylum Chordata; class Mammalia; order Cingulata; family Chlamyphoridae; genus Cabassous; species Cabassous unicinctus. The sequence continues at coordinate 350 of JAQZBX010042365.1, read as the reverse complement.
TTCCCACCTTACTGAAAGGGGGGGGGATAATATCCATAACAAAATTAAATGACAGTGGTCAGAGATCAAGTGTTCCCCTCCCTCAGTCATGAGTTTAATAAATGTTTGATGTTAACTATGATACCGATATTGGTGTAAGATAGCAAACCTTCCTCAAATTAAAGAATTTCCGTCAGGTAACAGATATGCATGGTTTTTTCTTTTAGATGACGCTGTTGTTCGAAATGCACCTATTCAAATGCATATGTGTTTTTCTTAATTTATTGATTTATATCATAAGTATTTATAGCTTTTCTAATGCTAAACTCTTAAACTCCTGGGATGTGGCGAATGATTGTTTTAGGATGCAC
>JAQZBX010042364.1:0-22046 GCA_029593785.1 Cabassous unicinctus | reverse complement strand
AAAAAAAAAAAAAAAGACACTGGGGGAACATATGGAAGAAATTGTCACTGTACATAAAATATAATAGATCTTACAGTGAAGAAAGACACAATGAAAATTTTTTTTTAATTTTTTTTATTTTTGTATTTTATTTGTTATTATTTTATTTTATTATTATTCTTATTTGTTTATGTTTTGTCTTTGTTTTGGGGGAGGGTTTGGATTTCAGAAGGGTCACAACTGTGGCAGGGGAGAATCACTGGTGTGGAATGTCAGTGATGGGGGGATGTGTGAGGATAGGTGCACCTGGGGCACGCCTCTATGACATATGAATATATGTTCAAGTGGTCATGGAGTGTTGTCTTGGTGGGTGGAGACCCACACAATACTGAAAGAATATTGAATTCCCATCCTGGGAAGTCCTGCTACATTCTGTCATAGAATGGCAAGAATCCCCCAAGTACATGGGCAGTGCTTGGCTAAGGAGGACAGACCATTATAGCAGGCCCTTGATATTGATGGTTGTACTTAGGAACCTTGTTCTTGTGAAACTAAAACTTAGCCTAGTATTATATATTGCCTAAGAGTTAACCTCCTGAAAGCCTCTTTGGTGCTCAAATGTGGCCTCTAAGTCAAATTCAGCATATAAATGCATTATCTTCCCCCCAGCGTGGGACATGACTCCCGGGGATGAGCTTCCCTGGCACTGAAGTAGTGATGCATCCGGAAAAAGACCTTGACAAAAGGGGGAAATATTAAGTACAAATGAATTTTTATGGCTAAGAGATTTCAAAGTGAGTCAAGAGGTCATTCCAGAGGTTACATTTATGCACATCTCAGCAGGAACTCATTGACTGCTACAGTAAACAGTGTCTCAAACAGCAGGGCTCCTGAGAGCTCTAGAGACATCTAGACATTATAGGCAGGGCAGACAATCTCAGCAATTCAGCACCCTGTCAGTGGGCCTTATTTAGAATATATGCTCCCCGATGTAACAGTTAGACTCAATTATAATTTCCCTACACAGGGCTCTTCTACCCCTTTCATTTGAACCTATAATTAGCACTATACTTGTTAAATATATGTTCCAAGGACTTAAATCTTCGATCTGTTCATATGCCATTTGAGCCCTGAATCTCAGCAGTGCTGCAACACCTACTCTCCAGTTCATTGGACTCACCCAGGACAACTAACAAAAGGAAGATCATGGAAAATGCCCATACCAAAAAAACAGAGAGTATCCACAACTGCAAGCAGGACAGTTCCACCCATCTGCCCTATGGGATCTAAGCCCCCTGTCAATCAGAAATAGAGTGGGCATCACCATCCTCAAATCCTCAAGATTGAGGAATGAACAAACTTAACAGGGGAATGCAAGTAGACTTATCATTCTAGCAATGGAAGAACGCATATCATTGATATAAAGGTGGTGGCCAGCAGAGGTTCTGAGGGGAGAGAGAGGGAAGAACAGGTGTAACATGGGGCATTTTCAGGACATTGGAATTGTCCTGCATGACACTGCAATGACAGATACAGGCCATTAGACATTTTGTCAAAACCTATAAAATTGTGCAGTGTAGAGTGTAAACCATAATGTAAACTATAGACCATGGTTAGTAACAATGCTTCAATATGCATTCATCAATTATAACAAATGTACCACACAAATGCAAGATGTTGTTAATAGGGGAAAGTGTGGAAGGGAGAGAGGGTGGGGTGTATGGGAATCCCCTATATTTTTTATGTAGTATTTATGTAATCTAAAGCTTCTTTTAAAAAATTAAAAAATATATAATTGGTTTATTCTAGAAAGTGATTCTAAAAGCTTTTCTGTTTTACATTTAAAAAAAGAAAGAACTTCTCAAATCTTTTCCTTACATTTTAATATGGTTCTTTAGACAACTAGACTTAGATGATAATAACTCTAGGAAACTCTTCCAAAAATAAGGGTGGAAAAATCAAACTTCCAAAGCAAAAGCAAATTGCTGGTTTGGAAAAAATTATTTGTGCAATTTTCAGATGAAAATGAAACACATTTAAATGTCTGGGCACTTAAGGTTATTTTTAAAATCATGAAGTTCAAGTCAGTTCCTGCAGTGAATATTAATAAGTGGTGAATAGCTATTTTGGTACTTTCTCCAATCCCATAAATTCAACAATGGTGCAATGTCAATATAAAGGAATACATTTACAAATCTGCTGGGAGTACCACTTCCTGAACCTTAATTAGAGGACAATGTATAAAACATTTTCATGCTAACAAACCTAAAATATTTGGAGTTGGGATACCATTCAGGGAATATACATTCAAATGAAAAGAAGAACTTATTTTGGGTAATGGTTATACTTGATTATTAAATGTCTCTCTCCTCTCTGCTTAAAATTGAATTGCTCTGTGGGAAATGTTTATTTCTAAGCAGGAAATCAGGAAAATGAAGGTAGATACAGCAGAGTACATAGTTAATGAGGTAAAGATAGGCCTGTAAATGGAGTTTAAACTGAAAACAAAAAGTAATTTATTTAACAGTAATTTGGGGACTAGAAAAAGAGCAGCAGCATCTTTCTTTTCAAGTAACAAGTGTTTGAACACAAATAACCATAGCGTATGGCACACCTGCCCAGCACAGCCCACATCAGCAGAGGACATATAGCAGTGTCGGCCACCGTGGAGGCTGACTGTGGACTTGTCTTAGGGGACTTTTCTTACTCTGACAGAACGTGGAATTCAACAAGACTAGAAATGTTCCTATCAGCTGTCCTTACCAAAATCTTATCTGCACGATGCCTCTCAGTAGGACCATGCCAAGATACACACTTGCCATACAGCCCAAGAGCCCTGAGTCCTATGGCTGTGGGAGAAATATCTCTGCAGATCCAGAAAGCACCGTCTTTGATGTTACACACCATAACATAAAGCCTATTCCTATTTAGCTAAACTCTTCAAGATTTTCTCCTAGCATTTGGGATTGGATTCAAGTTTTATGGGGCCTGGAGCTCATACAATTCTGGGAGTCTTTAAGAAAAAAATACAAAAGTAAAAGTACAAAATTAGTTATATCATATCAAATGATAAATTTTTAAAAGTTGAAAATACCAATATGTCGTAAGGAATTCGGCCTTCAGAGAGAGGCCTGGCCTTTGTCCCAGCTCCTGGGGGGCAACCTCAACCCTTGGAGTTTCCCTAGTTCTTTGTAATTTATGATAAGTCCCTTTGACCATACCAGATAGTTTATGCTAACAAGATAACTTGCGATAGGAGCTGGCCAAGGCCAGAACGACCAACCATTTGAGTAGAGGGTTAGGGCTTTGAGCCCTATGATTTCAGCCCCAGTTCTGGGGAAGGGAGGGGTCTAGAGACTGAGTTCAATTATACACCATTGATCTGATTCAATCAGTCATGCCTACGAAATGAAACCCCATTAAAAACTCTGGACACTGAAGCTTGGATAAGGTGCCCTGGTTGGCAATACTCTTTGAGCGTAATGTGTCCCTGAGAACCACGGAAGTGTCTTGTTTGGAACCTTCTCAGACTTTGCTCTATGCATCACTTCCTTTGGCTGATTCTAATTTGTATCCTTTAACAAGAGTGAAACTGTAATTTTAAGTATAGTGCTGTCTTGAGCTCTGAGTCACTCTAATGAATTATCAAACCTGAGGAAGTCTGTGGGATCTCTAAATTTGCAGTAAGCTCATTTGAAGTGAGGGTAGCTCTGGGGACCCCCTGAACTTGTAGTTGGACTTTCAGACTTTGTAGTTGGGCTTTAACTCATTGCAGTTTGTGTCAGAAGTCTTGGGCAGACTTGACAGTCTAGATGACTGTTCCCTTAAACCTCGGGTTTTTCTAACTCTTTACAACCAACTTTCCCGCATCCAGAGAAATAAGATATTTCTTAAAATTAAACATCTGACAAATCTCTACAATATCTTTTCCTACTTTTTGGCTATATGTTCTTTAATCACCTCTTTATATGAAAATTATTTTGTAATATGATTTTCCATAGAGAAAATAGAAATAATTCATTTTTTCCTCTAGAAATATTGATAGAACTTTTTAAAAATTGATAGTTTAGAAAAGTTTTTTTTTTTGTATTTTTAGGAAACTTCTATAAATTTTTTTTCACTTTTGTATTGTAAAGTTTCAGGGTATGTTCTTATGCAGCAACTAATCTTGAATATTCTTTAAATTGATGACTTTCAATTGTGTGAGTCATTTGGTTTAGAACCATCAGACTATGCCAAGGCAACATGCTTCAGAATTGTTAAGACTCAATCTGATATGTTGGGATGCATAAAACATGTAATGTCATGTACAGATATTCCAACTGTTGGAAGATTTGCTGCAGGGATATACTCTCAACACAGGAATTCAAATAAATTTTATTTTGTACGACTCACTTCAAAAAAGGGTGGGGGGTGGAGAGTATATGGTACTTGAGATAAGGTGAACGATGGCCAGTCAAGATGTCCCTGTCCTAATCTCTGGGACCTGTGAATGCTATCTTATATGGCAAATATAAGATATGATTAAGTAAAAAATATTGGGGAGATTATCCTGGATTATCTGGGCAGGCCCTCAATGCAACCACAACTGTCCTTATGAGAGGGAAACAGAGGGAGATTACAGACAGAAGACAGAAGGCAATGTGACAATGGAAGCAGAGAGAGATTTGGAGATGCTATGTGGCTGATTTTGAAGATGGAGAAAGGGACCATGAGCCAAGGAATGCATCTCTAGAAACTGGAAAAAGAGAAGAAATGGATTCTCCCCTAGAGACTCTGGAGGAAGTGCAGCCCTGCTAATACCTTGGTCTTGGCCCAGTGAAACCAATTTCAAACTTCTGGCCTCCAGAACTGTAAGAGAATAAATTTTCATTGTTTTAAGCCACCAAGTTTATGGTAACTTGTTACAGCCAGCAGCCAAAGAAACTAACACAAGTGCTTTTATAATTACACATGCTACTTTTTATTAACTAAATTCCTGACCACAGAGAACTTCTGTTTTGACAAGCCATCAAGGAGAACTGAATTCTCTGCTTACAACTTCAGACATCTGATGATTCATGTTCTAGCTATGGCTTTTTACATTGAAATCCATGTTTATTTATTTATTTATTTACTTATTGATTGATTGATTGATTGTCTATGCTCATAAGCTTTGATACCAGGTGCTGTAGGACATGTTTATAGCACGATTCCACCTCTGATCCTGTACTTTGTGTCATAATGCTGTGAATTAGCACAGTGAGCAGTAAGAGTATTTGGGGTCATTGCCACCTCAAGCCAGTTACCAATAACTTTTTATACCTAGCAGTGACTGCAAGCCACATAAATGTTTTCCCAACTAAATGTATCTCCAGTTCAGCTTTCCCTTAACAGTGGGCCCATGGCCACTCCAACACATGTGAAATAAGAGAAAGCGTGACAGAAGAGACAGAGACAGCAATTTTAACAGGTATTCTGGTTAATTTTACACAAATATATGATCACAGAGGCCCACCACTGGGCTCCTTCCAGAGTCTTGAAAGGGAACTGTACGAATGAGGGGCCATGAAGCTCAACGACTACGATTAAATTCACCTCTTCTAGTTAGTAGGCAACCCAACCATAAGCTTCTGGTTTTCTCCAAAGAACTACTTACCATTGCTTGGTGCCTCTACAAGCTCCTGCAGTGAAACCGAGAGTAGAATGAAATAGTTAAATGTGAACAGCTTTCCTCTCAGGTATTCTAAGCTAAAAATCAAAGTATCTCTATATTCAAAGTTAGTGTGCAGCCAAATCTGAAGAGTAAGCATCATCAGAGTAATTTGAAATATAGAACACTGACTTAGGGGCAGATAAAGCTATATGATTACTGTGATGGAAAAGTCACATTCTTGACTGTTCTGTTGTCCTCCAATGTGGGGGGGATGGGGGTGGGGGGCGGACAAAGCTTTGAGATTTCCTGCTGGGGAAGAGAATCAAGAGTAGAAGACACTCTACCGCAGTGAAACAAACCACTCTCAAACTTAATGGATTAAAACAACGATTTGTTATTTCTCATGCTTCTGTGGGACGGATGGCTCAGCTGGGCAGTTGTGCTCCGCGCTACTTCTCTCACAGTCAGGTTCCTTAGCTGGGATGGCTGGAACAGCTGGGGGCTGGTAGACTACTGAGCTCCTTTACATTGTATATAGAGCCCAAGAGAGTGAAAGCAGAAAGGATGTTGTCTGCCTGGCCTTTTAAAAAGCCAAGTCCCGGATTTGGTGCAGTGTCATTTCCATCGCCTACTGTGTGTTCAAAAGAAATCAAAAGGCCAGTCAAATTCAAAGGAGGGGAAATAGACTCCACCTCTTGGTGAAGAGCAGTCTGTTGGTACCAGTAGAAATAATTTGTTGGCAGCCATCTCTGCAGACAATATACAAGTGAAGAGGTGGAAAGGAAAATAAAATGGCTCATAAAAGAACAAAATAGTAGCAGATGACATGGAATCCAAGTTTCTGTCCTTTTGGCTCCAAGAGCTCAATGTCTCTATGTGTCAGACTTTAGCCCCTTTCCCTTCCCATTCAATCACCTTCTTCCCTAGAAAATGGAGAGTGCTGGGAGAAGGGATGTTGTCTGCCATTCACATATACAGAACATTCCTGCGGTTTTGCTTCCTGGTGGAACAGACCCCTAGAAGCATGTATTTTTTGAAAGATACTAAAAAGTAAATTACCGGGATAGGAAGTAGCTTTCTGTAGTCCATGTACTAGGATAAATTTAAAAAGTACAAGAACTTGATGAAGGCTACCCAGTTTCTAATGCACTGAAAATTTTCATCTAGGAGTAAAGTGCAGAGAGGTAATAGGCCTGTGGCATGACGAGTTTCAAACACATTGTGCAGCATGAACAGATGAGCAAGCAGCTGTTAGGTATGTAAGACAACAGGCAGGTTTAACTCCACAGAGAGCACAAAACTTAGGTCACTCTTAAGGACTACTGTTTAAAAAGGAGAGTCACTCCTCCCTCTCTCAATTATTTCCAACTTGTCTTCTCTGTCTTCCTTCTTAAAACTCAAAATAGAGCCTTGAAAGTCTCTGATCTACATTTTCTGTTTTTACTTTATTTCTGGACTCCTTAGGCTTCTCTTGGATCTCTATAAGATTTCTGTTGAAGCACACTCTCTTTCAAGTGGCTTCCCTGCTTCCATGAGAGTCCTTCAAAATCGCACCTGCTTCTAGAATTCCACTTGCCCCAACTTACATTTCTTTCTTTAGTAACTTTCTATATGTATCACTGGCCCTATTCCATTTCTATTCACTATCTCCTAGTTTCAGAATTTCTTTCTTCCAATTTTTAGAATATAACTAATTTAGGAACTCATCCACAACTTCCAAAATGCCAAATCCAAAGAATGTGTTCTAGTCTTTGTTTAACCTGTCCTCTCTTTGAGACTCCTCTCTCCCTCTGCTTTCACGACAATAGTTTCGACTGGTTTTCCTGTATCTCTGGCTGCTCCTTCATCTTCTGTTCTCCAGAACTTCCTGAACAATCTCATCACTGCCACTGTGTTGTCCAACAGTGATCTGCTCCACCCGATTGACCATCTGTACCTCAAAGTCTGGGTGTCCAAAAAAGCCTCATTGTCTCCCTAGTTTTGTTAATTGTATCCGTTAACTAAGAAAGGAAATTTGGGAACCAAGGATGATCCTTTATTCCTCCCTTTCCTCAAAAGCTAAAAAAAACCCATCCCTGTGGCCATGACCTCAGTTCATGCCCTCATCATTCCCCAACTAAATTTCTAATGGGTTTCTTGTCTCTATTCTCCCCCCACTTCACCCTCCACAGCCAGCCTTTTCTCTTACTGTCAAACCTGTGATTTCCTGAAAATGAAAATATGTTTGACACCCTTTACTTTAAATCCTTCAAAGCCCTTTGAAACTTACAGCAGCACTTCTGAAACTTTAATATGACTCTGAATCACCAAAGAATCTTGTTAAAATGTGATTTTGACTGGACTCGGTTCTAGTGCATTTCTAGCAGTGATGATGGTGATCTTTGGACCATGCTTTGAGTAGCAAGGGCTTATAGGTTACAGTCCAAATCCCATAGTACACAGTACAAGGCCATTTACAGTCTGGTCCTTGCTTTCCATTCCATCTGCAATTCCTGACATTGCCAAAATTACACTGGCGATTCCCCAATTATTCCAAACCTTTATACCACCTCCATCCCTTGCATATTTCCTCTGACAGATGTCTCTTCCCCCAGTCTCCTTCCCCAGAAAACTTAAGATTGAGCTGAAGAATCACTTCCTATGACTAGACTTTCCTAACAGACTCTCCAAGAAAGAATTAGGTTGGCAGTCCTTCCACTGTGTTTTAGCCCAGCACCTTTCCTCAGAGCATATTTCAAGTATAGCATTTATCATACAAAATAACATGACTGTTTACATATTTGTCTCCACATCTTTACCTTGCAGCTGGCCAGTGACTCTCTGAGGGCAAACTCTGTCTCTGTTTCTTGCAGGCATGGCACAATGCCTGGCATAGAGTGGCTTTTCAGATATTTGTTAATCTTCATATTTTCCTTAGCAAAGTCTTCTCCACAAGCCTTGCAAGGTAGGGATTTGAAAAGGCTGCAAAGCTGATTTAGTGGATCTAGTCTTCTAGCCACACATTTTTGGCCTCTTTGGCAATCAGTAAAATAAGCACCAGGTGTGGATTAGTTCATCTTTAAAAGATGAAAATCAAATAAAACTTCCATAGTAGCAGTAATATACATGTTTTACAAGCTCTTTCATGTGAAATGGTTCAATAATAATACATTTGCTTCACATTTCTTAACAATTCACCTTTAGGTCTTTACCATGGTGACATTTTTTTCTTAATGAAAATCTTAATAAAATTTTCATGAAGTGAGAGAACAGAACTATATTGAGACTTATGAAAAATATATCATTCTCCAGAAAGTGTGTCTTTTAATATTTTCACTGGATTATCAATTGTGTATCTTCCTTCTAGCTTTCTAGTTCCTATTTCTTTTATCATTGGAAGTGGCCATAAATAGGTAGATTATAATACATTTGACCCAGCATGGCTGAGCATAATTTCCTACACCATAAACACTGGGAAGCAATGTTTGTGTGAGAGATCAATTTGCTCTTTTTTTGAGCCCAGAACAGATATTATTGGAAGAAGAACGATCTCTCATAACATAGTTGAGCCATTAGGTTCAGCCTCATCTCCCTCCACTTCCAACAACACAGCTCAACATCTTTTTAATCACTGAAACTGCTCGGCTATTTTACACATCTCTGTACTTTTGCATGGGCTACTTGCTCTGCTTAAAACTCCTTTCCTCACTCATATGGCTAATTCTTCCTGATCTTTCAGACCTGGGTTAAATGTCACCTTATTTGGGGAGCCTGAACAGGTCACCCCAGCTGAGATGGCTGCTTACTGAGTTATTTATATTACTACCTGCTACACTGCCTGAAGTCTGATTTATTTATGTGGCTTCACCCTCCCCTCTCCCCCAATTAGAGGCAGGGGTCTTTTATCACCTGTGGCTGGCACAATGTTGGCTTATAACAGAATGTGCTTATAGTGGGCAGAATAACGGTTCCCGAAAGATGTCCACATCCTAATCCCCAGAACCTGTGAATATGTTACCGTTACATGGCAAAGGGGACTGTGTAGTTGGGATTAAGTATCTTGGGCTGGAGAGTTTAGCCTGAATTCCAGTGGGCCTAATATAATCACAAGAGTTCTTTTAAGAGGGAGCCAAGAGGGTCTGGGTCAGGAGATGTTCCAAGGAAACAGACATAGAAGCAGAAGTAGGAGTGATACAGCCTGGGGCCAAGGAATGCAGGCAGCCTCTAGTCTAGAAGCTGCAAAAGGCGAGGAATGGATTCTGTCTTAGATCCTACAGAAAGGAATGCAGTCTTGCTGACACCTTGATTTTAGCCTCAAAAGACCATTTTGGGTTTCTGATGCCCAGAAATGTAAGATAAATTTGTGTTCTTTTAAGCCACTAAGTTTGTGGCAATTTGTTACAGCAGCAATAAGAAACTAATACAGTGCTCAATTAATTTTTTTTTTTTTTTTTTTTACAGAATGCACGAAGAGAAAAATGCCTCTGGACCCATCTTCTCTATCCTTATGTTCTTTCCATCTCTTCTTCCTCCTTGAGCAGCAAGAGATGCCTCAGGTGATGGCTCTAGGACTTGATTGAGTGTCTTTCATACCCACAGGTGTCCTGTCCCTACTGTTCTGCAGGCCCAGCTGGGTCTCGCCTGGGATGGTGACATGGGGCTCCCGCCACAAAGCTAGCTCAATAATGTGTTGCACACCATGTCACTGCACCAAAATGCAAACTCATACTTAGTTAAATATTTTTCTGTCACCTACCTGTGCAAGACCCTGTCGTTGGTGCTGGGGGAAATCTTATTGGGTCTATGGTTTACTTTCAAACTCTATAGAACTCCATGAGAATGAGCACTACAAAAAGGTACAATGGAGCACAGTGCCTCTGGCGCTTGGCCCCAGCCCTCCACCAGGCCTCTCCACCCTCCCTGCCACTCCCTAAGACCAGAACACCCACCTCCTTTGAGAACCCACTTTTCCTGATCCATGCAGGTAAATTTCTGAAACACCGCTAAGCTTCCCCTTCCCCAGACTTCCATTTCCAATTTAAAGTAAGCAAAAGTAAAATGTTTTTTTGTTTTGTTTTGTTTTTAAGGCAGAATTTCCTTCTCACAGCTGTGTTCGCAGGTCTTTTTATTTGCCTTGGTGATGGTTAAAACGAAACACAAAGCTCACCCTGTAACTTGTACTCAGCTGTCAGCCCTCTAGGTGTCGCCACCGCACAAATCCTGTTATTGAAGAGTGCCCAGCCTGGTACATAGGTGCTAAACGTTAAGTATTTTTTTCAAATCTCCAGCAAAACATGTTTGGTTTTATTATTCTGTTTGCTTTGTACCACAGAACATTTCCATTTTCCTCTGTTCCGATCTAACTTTAGTTTCCGGTACAAAATCCAAACTGAGCAAAAGAGTAAGTATGCCTGGTTACGTTTTAATTTTATTCTTTTGTTCTATTTTTCCACATTAGCATTAGAACATCCTGGATTTTGTTTGACAGAGTATTCATTGAAGGTGCACTCGGTTCCCAAAATTGTGCTTTTTGTACAACACGGTTTCAGTATTTTTCCTTCCTCTAGATTTGCATACATTTTTGGAGGCTCCTGTGAGGTGATTTGGTTTTCAAAACAAATGGAAAGCAGCGAACATCAAAGCACAGATGTATTTAGAGTTCTGGACATATTGAAAATTTGCTAGTTACTCATAAACATTTGACCCTTGCCCATTCTAAAATTTTGCATCTTATAAATGTAATATATGGTATTTTAAATCTGATAAGATTGCTGGATGGGAGAATTATAAGGGTTTAGAAAGGGAGAAAACCTATCCTCCTGCACCACCCCTTCATTTATTTATGAGCAGTTTTACTTTACATTACCAAATTCAGAAAACTTGCCTATCTTGATTTTAAAACAAGCTTGTACAAAAACCATCAGATCAGATTGTCTATTTTTTTTTTCTTTATGCTAGAATTGCCTCCTTTGAACATGTGCCCTCATTCGTGCCACGGCGTTGCTACCACTTCTGCAATTCTCCTTGCCATTTTCTCCCTGATTCTTCTTGTTAATAGCTTTATAATTACTGCACTTGACTTCTAATAGTTGCTACGGTCACACCTCACAGGCCAAGACTTAACGTGAATAACTGAAAAGAACATTCCGTTTAGAGATACTCATTGCCTCTCCTTTTAAACTTAGATTTAGTAGAACTAAAAATAGAAGCACACACACACACACACACACATCCCCAAATGAGAGTTTTCCAAATCTTACATTTAATATTTATGCAGTAATTTTCTGACAGCTTTGAATATAACCAAAGTTATTGTTAGGAAAGAACTTTGACTATATTCAGGTTAATTGCTAGACAAGAGAACATGCTGTTTTTATCATCCACCTACTTGCTCTACTCAAGAAAATACTGAACAGCAGTTACCTCAGATTAAGGTTTATTTCTAGTAACTGCTAAACTGTCATATTTCTGTTAGGCTTCTAAAAGTGTTTCATAGTGATTCCTGATTAATAAGGAACCCAGGAAGCCCAGGGGTTTTCTTAGAGCAGAGAAACAACCCAAAGGTTATGTTAATCACTGAGCAGGCAGTGCTGGTTTAGTGTAAAAACAAAAAAGTGTATGAATATAAAAAAATACCAAACAAATTGAACAAAGTGGGTACTAAATTAAAAGTACCAGATTTTCATCTGCTTTCATTGTAAACCAGTAAACCAGTGATGACCCTTCCACTGGTTTTCTAGAGAAATTAATTTACTAGAGAAATTAGAATGTTTAGTTAACTAATACTTTTGTAAAATAATAAATAATCACAATTTTCTCTGTCCCTGTCATAAATATTAACGGCTGGCAAGGTGTGGTCTTAAGGGTAAGGGTAATTAGTTACCAGAACTAACACCAATGCTAACTACCGACTTGCAGGAATTTGAAGTCCATAACCTAGACTCTAAGAATTAAGAGTACAGTAGCCCTTGAGTGCAGCCTCCTGACTAATATACAGATCTCTTCTACAGATGGGCTTAACCACACCACAATAGTAGCAACACTATACGATAAACTCCACAAACACCAGAATCACACAGGAAGTTCCTTTTATATTTCCAACAAAGTCCAGAATGGTACTGGTACTTGGAATATGTATTTGCTACTCTTGACTTAGTAAACATGTCTTGATGGCACACAAAATTCCCCCATACAGATACAAACTGAAAATGGTTTACCAAGCATTCAAGCAACAAGCTGAGAGCTTTCTGGACCAGCTATCTTTTGAAACCAATTAATCTCAGTAAAGCTAACTTTTCTTTCCCTTCAAGTTTAGTTACTATGGTGGTTTGAAGCTGTATGTACCCCAGAAAAACATGTTCTTAAATCTAATCCATTCCTGTGGGTGTGAAGCCATTATAAGTGGGAGTTTTGATGAGGTTACATCAGTTAAGGTGTGGCCCACCTCATTCAGGATGGGTATTGATCCTCTTACTGGAGTCCTTTATAAGTGAAATGAAATTCAGACAGAGATAGAGAAAGCCACAGGGAGCAGCCAGAAGCTGAAAATCAACTGAACCAGAAAGAACAAAGAGGCCAGGAGAGGCTGCCAAGTGCATTGCCATGTGACAGAGGAACCCAGGACCAAGGATCACCAGCAGCCAGGCCCAGAACACCAGTCTTCAGGAAGTAAGCATTGTCTGATGATACCTTAATTCAGACTTTCTTTTAGCCTCAAAACCTTGAGCAAATAAATTCCCATTGTTTAACTCAACCCATTTCATGGTATTTGTTTGAGCAGCCTAGGAAACAAAAACAGCTTCTAAAAGAAGAATATCTGATAGGATCATCAATCCGTCCACTTAATCACTAGCCACAATGGACTGAGTGAGAGCCTGTGAAATGCATATGACCATAGGATTTAATTGGACCTGGCACCTACCACTTTCTAATAACCTTCTGCCTTGTTTTCTGTTAGGGAGAGTGAATAGGTCATACTTTTGGAGAAATTATTAAATTTTTCTATTTGTTACAGTAAATTAAAAACAGAAAGAGAAACAAGCAAAGGTTATGTTCTTTATATAACTATTGGGTTATAAATGCCAAATTTATCTTGGTTTTTTTGTTTGTTTGCTTGTTTTTTGTTTTTGGAATTAAGAAACTCTGGTGCTAGGCTAAGGCCAATGTTCTGAAAATAGTTTAGTGCATATCCTCAGAATAACTTATTACATGAGTTATTTTTATGAGCTTTAATATATACTTCAATAACATACTTTTTCCTTGACATAAAATGTCCAGTTTATAAAACTGAGTATAGAACCACAAAGTAAGAATGACTAGAAGCCTGTTATTTTGAGCTTTGCTTCTTCCTGAATGCTTTTGTCACACACCATTTACCAGTTAACTTAATAACTGAGTTGCTAGCTTCCCACAGTGAAGTTATGGATACTTGATACTTGGTGGCAGGGCATCCCTATTGCTTATAAGGCAAATTTTCACTTGAAAATTAACTATAAAACACTAATAATCCTTTTGCTTTTAATAAACATGACTAATTCCAGATGAGAACTCCCTAAGAGAATTATTTTATAAAGTCCTTTATAATGTGCCAGTTATCAATTTACTGCAACTCAGCTCCAAATTCCCTCCAATAAATGCTCTATGATAAGAGATAGCATGCCTTTAACCATTTCTCCTTCACAGTCAGCAGGATGTTAGGCTTTCTCCGTAGAAGCTGCTGGAAGGAAGTTACTGTAGGCAGAAGAGTTTCTCCTGGGGTGTCTGGCTGCTGCACTGTGGGTCAGTGGTGCAGGCATGAGGACTTCAGAGGATGCTCTGCCCCAGCGCATGGTCCCAGAATGGGTGGTCCCTCAGCAACCTTGCAGCTCCCGCCTGGCCTGGTGAAAACCCTTCCCGCAGCCCTCTCTGTAAGCCCACATGTCTGGCCATTGTCTGGGGCTCACCTGGCTTCTGCTGCACTCAGGAGGGTTGCTTCCTGCTTGCCCAGCCTCTGCCCTGACAAATCAAAGTACTTCTCTGCCATTCAGTGGGCTGCAACTACCACTTCTCCAATGAGCTGTGGAGGGGATCTCCCTTCCAAGTTTGTTCTTCCTTTGGTATTCTCACTCAGCCCTAGGGTAAAATATCGTTTTCTTCAACCTTAGAGTCATGCTTTTAATCAGAGTTTAATAATTCTTCATGTTAAACTTCCCCTGTTACATAAATGTCAGTTGAAAGGAAGCTAGAGAATAATCTAGGGAATGAAGATTGTGGTTAACAGTATAAATATGGTAATGTTCTTTTACAAAGTATTAAGAATATGGTGATACACGGGAAATTACAACTAATCTAATGGATGATAGTTAACAGTAATATTGTAATTTTGCAGCAATGGCAAAGAAGCTATTAGACCAATTTTAAGGGACAACAATAGGGGGGTATAAGGGACCTTGGGATTTTTCCTTTTGGAGTAATGAAAATGTTCTAAAATTTATTGAGGTGATGACAGCACAACTCTATGATGAAAATGAGAGCCACCGAGTGTACAGTTTGAATGGACTGTACAAAGTATAGGAACATATAACACAAGAAATCCTGTGGTGGAAGATGTACTGTGGTTAACAGAACAAATGAGAGAATGTTCTCCCATGAATTATAACAAATGTATAATACTAATACAGGGTGTTAATAATCAGGTGGGTTGGCGGAAAATACACCAACTGTAAGATAAGGGCTATAGTTAGTAGCAATATGGTGATGATGTTCTTTCATAGTTTGTAACAAATGTTTCACAACAATGCAAGGTGTTGGTGGTGGGGTGATGTATTGGAGCCCTGTTTGATGATATGCATATTTGTTTTTTAAGTTCACAACTTTTCCTATACACTTATTGTTTATGTATGTTCATGTATAAATGATATACTTCAATAAAATTTTACTTAAAAAAAAAAAAAGTCCCATTTACATCACTCTATGATGTTTATCTCCTGATTGGTAAAAGACTGACAGACACATTTCAAACTTATTAACTTGTAATTGTCAGCAGTAAAGAAGATACTGTGGGATATCAAAATTACTAGTGACATGATGAAAAAAACTAAGACTTTCCAGGCATGGCTATATATTTAATTACCAAACAGACTGTTGAACACATACTAATAAACCACATATTTCATTTGGCTGGAGGGTCAGCTTTTATACAACTTTATTGAATACAAGTAATTGCTCTCTCTTAGTACAAAGTTGACTTGAACCAACATAGTATAAAATTAAAAACAAACAAAAAACACACCAGGAAAGCAGCTTCTGAGATACTATACATGCTCATTCATGCTCAAGGTAGATTACAAAGAGTACTACACATAAACATCATCGTGCAAACATAATATTCAGAACAACGAACCCCATATGATGCTGTTAAAACACGATATGAGATAAAAGCGCTGGTTTTTAGGACAATAGATTTGGGCTTAAACTGGTGATTGGTGATTATGCCCTGACTGACACAGGAAAGGGCCTAATCTCTCCTTTTTCAGATTTCCACCAGGCAAAAAACACAAGCCACAGTACAAGGAAAAAAGTGACTCAGCACAATCTTGGGTTCTGGCTGGAAAGATTATTTAGTGACTCCTTTCTCGACCATAAACCATGCAAAGGATGCTATTCTAATCAGCAAAAATTAGAATGTATATTATAACAAGATTTTGAAAACACTACCCAATAAAGGGCCATTTGCACGAGAGTGACAAACATTTTCAGTGATGATGAAAACATTAGAGGAAATATCTTCATCAACCCTTAAGAAACCCACTCTGCTAAAATGGTCTGTTTCACGATGATGGCTGTCTCTTGATTAGGATAGGCACCACGACCACCCAATTTCCCTTATCAACTCATCGTTCCGCCTGCATCTACCTGACTCCAGTAGTACGTCTGTCCTTCCTCATTGCTGAATGTGACTGTTTATATATTTTGGGGTTCTGGTAAAGCAGTCCTTAGGTAACTGGGTCACTCTGGAATGACTTCACTAAGAGGCAGCCTGCGGCCTTCAATTGGTTAATCGTAGGGAGGGGGTTTTCTCTGTTATTGTTCAGAAGCCATGCACAATTTGAATGTTGTAGTTATTTTATTTGCTAAATATGCAACTGCTAAAATTCCGCTTGCACAGCCAAGTTAAGACTAGGATGGAAAACCTGTCAGTGTTCAGTTTCTCATTTATGATTAGGATACAGTAATAATGATAAATATTTATTAGGCATGTAAAACAGTGCAGTAAGGAAGCTGCAGCTGGAGTCATTCCTTCTGGTTCGCAGTCTGGGGAGTGAAAATATTGCTGTTGTCATCACTTCTGCTACCAGTATTAATTAGTTAGGACGTGGCTAGGAGCAGATTGTTTAAGAGTGGTTTGCAACTAAGATAGGAAGAAAAGAAATGATAAGTCGAGTCCAGGCCAAATTACTGTTGATCTCAAAGTCAGTCTTTGTGCCCAGCAGTGGGCTGTCCCAGAGCCCAGAATCTAGGGCAACTCTATTTTAACCTACTGATGCTATTTATACCTAACATGATATGGATTAATAGGGAGAAAGCCCAGACAGAATTTAACAAATGGAGTGTGTGTGTGTGTATATATATATATCAACAAACTAAAAAAATTAGCATGAATACTGTTTGTCTATATTTATCTTGCACAGTTTGTTCCATCATTTCCCAAAAACTAAGTCCTATATAGGTGTGGTAGTTCATTCAAATTACAAATAACAACAAGACCAAAAGCAATATGCAAAGTAGCTACATGAAACATAGATGATTGGTATCTTTTGGCTTGCAAAGATTGTAACAATCACTCACTTATTTCAAGGAAAGGCTCCCAAACTCCAGCAAAACATTCTTTCACTTAGTGAATACTGTTATAAATCAATTATTTTAATGACAAAAATAATATAGGTTTTCCCTAAAAATTATTTTGCTAAGAGAATAGCAAAGAGAAAATGGTTAAAAAAACCAGGGCAGGGAAAGGAGGGAATTTTCCCTTAATACTCACATTCTGCTTTAATCTTTGGCAATGATACAAGAAAGAAACTTTTTAAAGGCAGATTATCCATAGATATTTGTGAATTCAAATGAGTTTTACAAATACAGAGATTAGCATTTTAGAAAATCTAAGACTAAATCCTATTAATATTCAGCACTGCTCTGAAGCTTATAGATGGTATCTGTGTGGTTCATTAAATTCCCTCTTTAAAAAAAGAAAAAAAGATTACCACCGTGATTTGATTCACAGATATGGACTAATTCAATGGGGGACATCAACTTTATAAGACAATATAGGAACAAAAGACTGTATATATAGAGAGATGTCATATTACAACAACACACATGCATTATTCTTTTATTCTAGGGAAAAAAAGATTCTCCCCCATCACTATAAAAATGCTTCACGCTAGAGGGGCAAAAGACAAAATAAGAAAAGCATTTGTCTTGGCAGGTGTATTAGAAAATTATATTCCAGAAGATGTTCATGCTCCCCTTCAGTTTTAAAAATGAAGGAAAATTTGTCAAAATGCAAAAAGCCTTTTAAAGGTATTTATTTTTCTATTGTAAATTCAGGTAAAAAGGTTGGTACAGAACAGCACTGCCCAGTAGAAATACCATGCATGAAAGCCATACTCATGTGACTACTAGAACACTTAAAATGTTCTAGTAGTCACATAAAAAAAGGAAAAAGAAACAGACGAAATTAATTTTAATATTTTATTTAACCCAACATATCCAAAATGTTATCATTTTGACATGTAATTTATATAAAAATTATTGAGATATTTTACATTCTTTTCTTCATACTAAGTTTTCAAAATCCGGCATATAGTTTACACTCAAAACACACTGCAAATTCAATGAGGCACATTTCAAGTACTCAGTAGCCACATGTAGCTGGTGGGTACCATACTGCTCAGTGCTGTTCTACGCTATAGAGCTTTCATTTCTATAACATGAATAATGATAGATACTTGCTTTGTACCTGAGAGCCTTTTCAGTGGAAAGTTTGGTGGTAGTGAATTTTATTATTATAGAACCAAAAATGATGTATTAATTACAACAGTGTGGAGCACTGATTTATTAAAAAGTCTAAATCCTTGTTCTATTCATTATAAGCAATATCACGTTTTCAGTTAATATGCTTTCAAATACCAGGGTCTTTGGTCTAGGAAAATTGCTGTCCCTGAATTAGCAGGAGCCTCGGGAGGTATGACTGCCAACTCGTTCTTTGTTCTTATATCTATCAATCAGTTTACACACACATAAGCATCCTGTTACCACAATATATTGGGTTTAATTCAGCATAATGCTGATCTAGCTCACTCAGTTTAAGGATTATTTAATTACAAGTATAGGTTCAATACAGTCTCCTATAACTTAAAGAAATACTATTTTTAAAATGTTCTTTTAAGTAAATCATTTTGGCCTACTGCTATATGCCCATTATATGCTGATATGCCAAGGAAATGTGCATATATAAACATGCAGTCTGCATAAAGATTCCATTTCCGTGAAATTCAGTTGCAGAGAACCAAAGCATAATATTAATGACATTAATTTCCTACCAAATAACTGGAATTGATGAGCCTGAAAACAGCCTTAAGGGAAGGAACCCTTCTAGAGCAGAGAGATACTTCCAAAGTATGTCTCTTGGCTGAAAGCCTGACAAGTAGCAAATAATATATGCATTTAACTTTGTTTTCTAATAGGATAAAATTTCAACTATTTTCAGACCTTTGGAAACAGCTTCAAAAGATTGTTCTACTCTAAACCTGGTTTCTCTTCATTTTAATAATTAAATAAATGTAAAATGATAAAAGATAAATACAAAAAAAAATTTTAATCAATAAACTCAATAGAAGTTTTAAAAAAACAACTCAGGAAAAAAAAGGGCAAAAGACATAAAAAGGCATTTCCTAAATGCCTTTACAGAATTCCTATAAACATGTGAAAGCATGCCCAACTTATCAGTACTCAAGAAAATGCAAAATGAAACCACAATGAGATACTCCTCAGATTGGCAAAAATTTAAGAGTCTGACTATCCCAATCATTAGTGAGACTCTGGAGTATCAGAAATTCTAGTATACCAGTGGGAGCGTAAATTGGTATAATTACCTTCGAAACCAATTTGACCTTATCTATTAAAGTTGATGTGCTGATTGTACAATCCAGCAATTCTATTTGAGGTATACACCTGCTCTTGTGTCTGTGCACCAGAAGTCACATAAAAGAACATTCACAGCAACATTTCCTTTATTCTATTTCAAACAAAAATGCAGTTCAATAACCAGCAACAGGAGAATGGGAAAATTGTGATATATTCATACAATGGAATTATACTTAGCACGGAAAATGAATGAACTAGTTTCAAAATGGTTAACTTCCATTGCAATGATCCCAATAAGGAAATGACAGAAGAATGCATACAGTTTAATTCCATTTGTTATTCTTTAAGGATACATATATAGAGGTAAAGTGATAAAGGACAGCAAGGGGATGATCAGCACAAAGTTCAAGACAGAGGCTCCCCCTATTGGACACAAGGGACATGGGATTAGGGAAGAGCACACGGTGCCTCAAAGGAAGGCAAGGTGAGTGGCTAGTACACAGGGGTTTGGGGTTTGTTCAATTACTGTTCTTTACACTTTTATATATATATAATATGTGTATATACGTGCATATATATTCCATTGCATGTATGAAATTTTAAAAAATAATTGGAATGGTGGTAACAAAGAAAAATATTATGCTTTATGTTTCAGGTAATGAATGATTGCCCAAAACTATGTACTTACCTCAACTACATCATTTACTATTCAGTTATAACTGCTGTTTTTGCTTCTGTCTCCCTCATCCTTGAGAATGGAGACTATTGTCTTACTATTGTGGTACCTTAGACAGTACCTGTCACGTTCTAGGGGCTCAAAACTTGCTGACTGAAAGAACAACCAATCTAACCTGACCTCCATTTCTAAAAGAACTGGAAAAGCTGAAAATCTAGGTCACAAGTGGGCGCTATTACTTTGCTTATTTGGTTTCATGGTTTAGCACATTGCTGCAAACGTATAGCCTGCTCCTTTTTATCCCTCCTTCAGCAGCCCCATGCTGGTTGTTTAAGGTTTTAAATATCTGAACGATGAAGTCAACCTCAGACACTACCTTCAGAAATGTTTTCTTCTGCTTTCCAAGGGTGGCTGCCTCAAAGGATGCCTTCAGTAGTAGTGGTCGTGGCTACACTGCCCTTGTTTTCTGTGCCCAATTAGGAGAGCATACCCACCAGCCCCTGGATCCAATGTACTCAGGAAACCACACAGTCATCCACTTGAACCACGTGGCTGAGTGGCTGAAATCGTTTTCAGTCCTGGTTCCGGTCCGAGATGATTCAGTTGTCTCCTCCCAACACACACTCCCTGGACCTCACGCGCGGCTCCTCCAATGGTCATATGATCTGTTTGCATTTTTACAACTGAACCTGCAGCTTTCATGCATGGGGACACTGATGCATGAGGAGTGGAAACACAGCATCCCAACTGAGCAGAAAGGTTTCAACCAAGCCCAGAACTAAAATTAAAAGGTGTGAGATACGGAAGGGAACAAACACTCCATTTTCAGTATACATGTTTTCTATAATTTATTCCCCTTTTGTGTTAAATATAAAATCGGTGATTTCACCAATGTCTTTAGAGACAAATGCATACAAATTGAAATATAAAAACAATGATTATGTAGGTCAAAGTAAACCCTGATACTTAAGAAAAGCTGTTAAATGAAAAGCATTTCTAGAAAAACAAAACCCCATAATGAAATCAAACAAACAAAAGGGAAAGCAGCTTTGGTACCTTTCAATAATAGAAGACAAAATAAGTTTAGTTCATTGTTAATCACTAAATTCATGTAGAATAAAAACACCTATGTGAGAGTGTTAAAATATATCTTTAAAACAGAAACAAATCTGAAAAATATTAGAGTCTGGGGAGGGGAGGTGGGGAAGGTCTTCCTTTTCTCCTTTTTTATTTTAATAAGAACACCAGATTTTGGGGAAAAAGTATTTCCCCAGTTAATTTTTCTTCTGGTCCTCAGATACTTAGCAGGATGGCACCTTGTACTCTATCTAATCTTAAAATGGCAGCATTTGGATTTTAGCAGCACATTTCCTTTGCCCCAAGAGAGAAAATAAAATTAAAATTCTGTCTTAAAATGCCCTTGATAGTATACCTAAGCCTGCAATTCCCATCCACTTTTTCCCTAGGCTTTTAAGACTATGATGATCAAAATCTAAAGATAGCCAGTTGAAGAAGGGAACAAGAATATCATTATTACTGTTCAAAATTTGGCTAGTAAAATAGTACAAGTAAAGACACATTCTCTGAACATGGTGTGATCGTGCAGGGCAATTCCTCCGTACTCTGGAGAGCTGAGGCACTGAGATAAATGTC
>JAQZBX010042363.1:0-22782 GCA_029593785.1 Cabassous unicinctus | reverse complement strand
GTGTATTTGTAGTAATACAGACCAGATCAATGTGATAGAGCTTCCTGTCTGAAGGCTAGGAGCCTTGTAATTCAGATTTCTTCTGAGAATGTTCTCCAGCCTTTTCTGGCAGCCTCCTCCCTTTTCAGGGCTAGGAAATAGTTCCACTCCCCTCTTAGTCCTCAACAATCAGTCCCTGTTAGTAGAGAAGGAGATTGGGAGGGTTGTCTATCTTTAGCCCCTTGCAGGCTCCAAGGCAAACAATGGCACAGCCCCACCCACCCTGGAAGGGCTCTTGGGACATAGCAGACCAAATTTGTGAGTCAAAAGCTGAGTCAGCCTTAGGCTGTCCCTGTCTCTACCCTTTTCTGTGGAGTCTTCAACAATTAGTCCAGGCTAGAAGAGAGGGAGATTGGGAGGGTCGGATTTCTCCAGTCCTTTGCTGGCTCCCAGGGCAAACCACTGTGTGGTCTCACCTGGCCTGGAAGGGCTCGTGGGGCACAGCAGACCAAATTTGTGGGTCAGAAGCTGAGTCAGCCTTAGGCTGTGTCCCTCTCTCTCCCCTTTCCTGGGGTGGTGGATCCCTGGAGTCCCCTTTGTTTGTAGTCGCAGGCCCAGAGGCACGAGAATTCTAAAGAGTCTTTAGTGTGGGAGCCACTGCTGGTTCCAACTCATAACATAACATCTTAGTATTATGAAAACAGTTTCAACCTCAGAAAATCACTGAAGTGCCTCAAGGACACCAGGGGTCCACGGACCACACTTTGAGAACTGCTGGTCTAAAGTGTAAATTAAATGGTCATTGAATGCAAGACCCCATGGGAGGATACAAAAAAAGATAAACAATTAAGTCCAATGATCTTAAATTTTAAAAATAAAAGATAAGAATATAAAATTCAATATGTGAAACTGGGGAAAGGCAAAGGAAGACTTGAACAGTCATTGTCAAACAGTAAAAAATCATTCTGGTCTCATGTGTGTGTATTATGTCTAGGTCTGACTGTCCTGGTGAGCTACGCGGGTCTCCACGTCCCACGGCACACTGTGCCTTGATTCTGTAGAGCTGCCTCCTGTGAACCAGGAGGCTGCTGGGGAGGTTGGGATGGCTAGAGGCCCGTGGGATGGGATGAGGAGAGGCTGAGGGCAGGCCTTCGAGGAAGGGCAGGACAGAGTGGAGGGACGAATTGCATCCAGGTGGAGCGGGAATGAGGAGGGGCAGAGACAGCCTGGCATATGTGTGGCAGACCAGAGCCAGGAGCAGGCTTCAGAGGAGGTGCCTTGGCACCTGAAAGCCCTCAGCAGTGTGGCTCGTGTGCACCAGGGTGGCAGACTGAGCTGTAAATGTGCCTCCACGCACCAGTGGCCTGTGAAGGTCCTTACACCTGCTGGCTTTCTCGTTTTTGACTCATTTGCTTTTTTATGTTTTTATAATGTATTGAAGTAACATTTATGTGCAGTAAAATACACAAACCCTAAACTTATATAGCTCTATAACTTTCGACATACAGTGTTTGTGTACTCACCACCCAGATTGAGATATAGAACTTTTCCTTTGCTCCAGAAATTTCTTTCCCCTACCCTTCTGCCCTGCACGCAAAGGAAACCACTCTTCTACCTTCTGCCACCATAGTTTGTCCACTCTTGAACTTCATCTAAATGTAACCATAGAGTATGCACGCACGTTGCTTTTGAGGGTCATCCACGTTGTTGTGTTTATCAGCAGTAATCTTTTTATTGCTGAGCAGTATTCCATTGCATGGATGGACTTTCAAGTTACATCTACGTTTTGGCTCTTATCAATGAGGCTACTGTGAACAGCCATGCACCATTTTCTCTAGGGTATGAGTGGAATTGCTGGGTTGTATGGCAAGTGTATGTTGAACTTTATTAGAAACTGCCCAGTGGTTTTCCAAGTGGTTGTTCCATTGTACACTTTCACATATTGTGTATGATAGTTTCAGTTGCTCCATGTCCTTGCCAACAAGGTGTCATGTCTTTCCGATTTTAGCTGTTCTTGCATGTTATATGTTGGTATCTCATTGTTGTCTTTTCTTTTTCATTTTTCTCTTTTTTTGTCATAGAATGTGCTGTAATTCATTTTGCTATAGGTTATGCTATAAGATATTTCTGACAGCCTATAATATTTAAATGAAGGGTGAGGGACCCTTATAAGGATTTAGTTAAAAGATGTTTTAAGTATCTACAGATGTCACGCCTGATCACTGAAAGCTTTTCCTTTAAAGGAGAATTCATCATAAAAACATTTCAGGGAATTAAAGACACCTAGGATGTTTTGATCCTAAGACATCAAGGTGTATTTGTAATCATCATCTAATCTGTTCTTTATTTGTCACTAAATTGTTGTAAGAAACAAACATGGTTGGCCTTCATGACCTTTAATCAGATGACCCCCTCTACCTCTATGACCTTCTTTCTTTCCAGTGCCCCATCCCATAACTCCTGCTGTTTTGGGGGCTTTGCCTCTTGGCTAGCCTTCTACCCTCTCACTCAGGATAGGTAAATTGGAGTCATTTGCCACCTCCCCTTGCAACCTGCTGCCCCTCCTGACTTCCTGCCTCTTTCATTTGAGTCCTTAATTCACTCATTAAATCATTTATTCTTTTGTCCACCAGAGATCTATTGATAAGGCCTTCTGTGTCAGGCACTGTTCTAGGAACTAGAGTCTCAGCAGTGTACAAGATGAGGCTTGCTCGATGGAACTTACATCCTGCTAAGCGAGACACACAGTAAGGAGACTCCAAACAAGAAAAGTAAATTGGATGGTGATAAGTGCAGTGAAGGATGGTAAGACAGTGAGGGGTAGGGTTATTCTCCTGGGTGTCGGGAAGGCCTCCCAGAGGAGCCCCCTTTGTATGGAAACTGGAATGTCATGAAGGAGCCAGTCATTCTCCCAGCTTCTCTGTCACAATGGTAGACCACGGCTGCCTTCCTGCCTTGTGCACCTCATCAGTACTCAGGGCCTTTGATATTTTCTTCCCTTCACCTCTTATATCTTTTATTCTTTTCCATTACAGTTGGTGCCACCCGAGTTGAAAATGCATCATTCATCATTTATTGTAATATCCTCCTAACATCCCAGCCTTCTTTTCCTCTCCACTCTAATCCATTCTGTCTCCTCTGATTTCGCTATCTCCCTGCATTCTGCAGAGATGCTCCATTATCTTTGGGTGAAGGCAGGAACTCATTAGCATGTACTTTGGAGTCACACCTGGTTTTTAAAGCCACCACCTAATAAGCTGGGTGATTAGCCTCTTCAAGCCTCAGCTTCCTCATCATTAAGATGGCACTGGTAGGACCAACCTCCAAGTCGTGAAGAGTATGGATAGTTGACATCAAGGGCCAAGCCCAGAACCTGGCACAAAGTAAGCACTCAGTAAATGGTAACTTTTATTATTACTATTTTATATCATCATCGAGGCACTTAAAGACCTTCTACAGACCAAGTCTCTACCTTAACCAGTTGTATTACACAGATTTAAATTCAACTAAGAATTGTCAAGTGCCTGGTGTGGGCTGACTGGAGGAGACAGTGGCATAAACCTGTGTAGGTATACTGCAGACCACACCATGTGTGGGCACAGGACATTGGCTCAACTGGATATTTCCATCCATTATGTTGATTTCAAGGTGGCAGACCAAATCTCACAAATATTCTAGTGTTGTCCCACATTTGGTCAGACCCAGGCAGCATCTTTAAAAGTCAAATCCTGGTTTACCACTTCTGGTTACTCTGGGCATGTGAGTGCTAGAGCAGAAGATGATGCCTTATAACTGGATGGAGAGGTTCATCCATCCAGTCAGTGTTCCTTATGTCCTGCTAGATGTGTGCCTAAAGGGATCCCTGCAGGGAAAGTCAGCTTTTTGTACCTCAATTCTGCATCTGTAAAATGGGAATAATAATGGGGCTTTTCTTTTGAGTGTCCACCTTGTAGCACATATTGTATTAGGTAGGTTCTTTACATACATTATTTCAGAACAACACTGAATGGTAGGCATCAATATCCCCATTTTATCAGCGAGGAAACAGAGCCTTGGTGAGATTAAATAATTTGCCCAAGAGTGGCTAAACTGTTACTGAAACCCAGTACTCTGACGTTGTGCTGTGGTCCTTGTCATCCTTTCTGTGTGAGCCTCATGCCTTCTTAGGGCCTGGCAACCTCTCTCGGCCTCATTCCTGCCTGCTTTTCTGAGATCAGAGAGTAGAGCCTGAGTGGTGGGAGGTCAGAGGTCGAAAGAGACAGACAAAACCAGGTATTTTCAGGAATACAAGGGGTGTTAAAGTGATCTGTTGATTTTTCCTTGGCATTCAAAGAAATTATTGTCATAGCTGCTCACTGACTCAGTAAAGAGTTAGTTTGCTTTCACCTTTAATTTATGTCTTGTGCAATGGCAGGCGCTCAATAAATATTTGTTAATTTGATTTTATTTAATCTGTATCCCTTGCAAGAAACAATATCAATGTCAAATGAAAATCTGGAGAAAAATGTAAAGTGAAAAGTTTTTAGAAATACAATGTTTCTTGTTTTCATATTGTTAAAGTCATATTGTAAGTAATTCACTTAAGGAAATATGACACACAGCGTTACTTATCAGAGAGACAAAATTAGTGGCAAGTATACAGAAAAATCTGAGAACTGAACCATGGGTTCTGTGGGCTCTGGTGTAAGCCTGAATAAATTATGTAACGTTCATCCTCCTCAGTTTCCCCATTTGTAATAGGTAGTTAATAGTACCTCATAAGGTTTAGAGAGCACAGATGGAAATTTCTTAGCAGTGTTTAGCCCATCTCTTAGGTTAGAAAAATGCTTACTGAATGAAATGTTCGTTGTACTGTGTCACTCCAATCCTCCATGCTACCCCAGCCTCCATAGTAATCTAAGACAGATTTCTAGTATTCTGAGGTACCCAGATTATAACTAATTTCTCCTTACTATCTAAACAACCAAGCTAGATGATCAGGAATTCCCACAGAGTCTTGTAGTGAGAGCAGAAAACCATAGCTTTTGGCTATCTTTATTCATTCTTCCCAAAATAAGCTTGAAGAGAGCAGGTTTATTTTCACTCTACCCTGTCATTGTGGGCTAGATTATTCTGTCAACTTTTACTTAAAAGTAAAAAAGTAAAGTAACTTAAAAAGCTAAAAGGAAAATAATTTGAGATTTCTCTTTAAAATCATTAAGAAGACAATAGGGAATTGTTTGGCCAAATACCAAGGAAATATGAGACTCCAAAAAGAAGCCACATTGTCCAAAGGGCATTTGTTAATTCCCTAAATTAGAGGTGGGAAGTCTGACAGGAGACCCTCCACATACATAAAATGGGAGCTGCTCATTGACTCCACACATATACAATGGTAGCTGCTCATTGGGTGTTAACTGCAAGTAAACACCCCATGTGGAATTATAGCCAATTTTGAAATGCCTGGGTCATCCAGGAATTTTAAGACTTGGGCTTTTTTTTTAAAGATAGTCCCAGGGGACTTCTGGGAAGATAGAAGATTAGAGAGAAACAGGACTCACCTCTATCCCAGAAAAATAGGTAGAGGACAAGCAGAAACTCTCCAGAAAACTGTTCTAGGGCTTAGGACACCAGGGCAAGCCTGGATACCACCCAGAAGAGAAGAGGTGAAGAAAAGAAGGCTTGACGGGGAAGGTCTTTGAGTAAAAGCTGCAGCTGCTGGTGCCCATCCCCCCACCCTTGGAGCAGACAGCATTGAGTCCACCAGCCCCTGGCTACCAGCTATGGATGGAGGGAGTTGCACTTCCCCCAGGAAAGGGGAGAGGATGCAGCCTATGGCCAATTCAGGTTTTGGCCAACATATTTGGTCTCCTGTGTCCCAGGAGCCCTTCCAGACTAAGTGGTGCCAAGACATTGTTTGCCCTGAGAGCTGGCAGAGACTAAAGAGCTCCTATCTTCTCAAACACCCTCCCTACTGACCTGGACTGGTTGCTGATGATGCAGAATTTATTTCCTCCCTGGGAAGAGGAAGGGGGCAGCCGGTCAAGGGAGAACAACAGCTTCTGAACGAATTGGATTTGTGAGGTTTGGCTCTGAGGGAGAATCCCCCTTCATATTGTTTCCACACCACCCGCCTAGTCGGAATTCTGGGGAACACACTCCCACCAGGGTTGAGTGGAGAGGTCTGCTGAAGAGTGCCATTTGCTGGCAGACCAATAAAGTGCATGTAAGGAAGACAGAAGTAAATAAATAAAAGAGGCTTTTTTGGGCCTTTATAACCTCCCTCCCCAGGGACCTTGGAAACTGGTCTACAACCATTACTGGTTTTATGGCCCTGATTTGAGCAGCTAAACCGGGGCAATCCTAAAGTTATAGAACAAGTTGAACCATGAATCAAAGAACGGCAGTAACACAGCCACCCACCACTAAATCTCTGCACAAGACAGAGAAACTGAGCATCTGAGTAAAGTCAACGATCAGAATCAGATGCCTAGACATCAGCAAAAAATTACAAGCTATACTAACAAAAAAGATATGGCTCAGGCAAAAGAACAAATCAAAGCCCCAGATGAGACACAGGATTTGAAACAACTAATCAATGATGTTCACACAAATCTCCTAAATCAAATCAAGGAGTTGAAGGACAGTGTGGCTAAAGAGGTGGAGGACATCAAGAAGACACTGGGCAAGCACAAAGAAGAATGTGAAAACTTGAATAGAAAAATAACAACTTACGGGAATGAAAGGCACAATAGGTGAGATTAAAAACACATTAGAGGCATATGGCAGCAGATTTTAAATCATAGAAGAAAGAATTAGTGGTGTAGAGGACAGAACAGTGGAAATTGAAAAGAGAGAAGAGAGAGAGGAAATAATGGAAAAATTGAGCAGGGGCTCAGGGAAGTAAGCGATAGCATGAAGCACATCAACATATGTGTCATGAGAGTTCCAGAAAGAAGAGAAGGGAAAGGTGCAGAAAAAGTATTTAGAGAAAAAAAAGTGGCTGAAAATTTCCCAACTCTCATGAAAGAGAGAAATTTATATGTCCAAGTAGCGCAGGGTACTCCAATCAGAATAAATCCAAATAGACCTACTCCAAGACACATACTATTCAAATGTCAAATGCCAACGATAAAGAGAAAATTCTGAAAGCAGCAAGAGCAAAACAAATGATCACATGCAAGGGATGTCTAGTAAGACTTAGTGCAGATTTCTCATCAGAAGCCATGGAGGTGAGAAGACAGTGGTATAATATAATTAAGATACTGCAAGAGAAAAATTGCCAGCTGAGAATTCTTTATCTGGCAAAAATGTTCTTCAGATATGAGGTTGAGTTTAATATATTCACAGATAAACAGAAACTAAGAGAATCTGATAACAAGAATCTGACTTTGCAGGAAGCACTAAAGGGAGTTCTACAACCTGAAAGGAAAAGACAGGAGAGAGGCTTGGAGGAGAGTACAGAAGTGAAGACTATCAGAAAGGGAACCAAGAAGGTAAAAAGACAGACAGATATAAGGTATGACATATGAAAGCAAAAGGATAAAATGGTGGAAGTAAATAATGCATTTACAGTAATAATATTGAATGTGAATCAATTAAACTCCCTAATCAAAAGATATAGGCTGACAGAATGGATGAAAAACCATGAGCCATCCATATGCTGCCTACAAGAGACCCACCTTAGATCCAGGGATACAAATAGGCTGAAAGTGAAAGGTTGGAAAAAAATTACTCCACACAAACAGTAACCAAAAAAGAGGAGGGGTAGCTATTCTAATATGAGACAAAACAGATTTTAAATGCAAAAAAGTTATAAGAGATACAGAAGATCATTATATATTAATAAAAAGGACAATCCACCAGGAATAACTAGTAGTCATAAATATCTATGCACCTAACCAGGGTACCCTGAAATACATGAAGCAAACTCTGGCAAAACTGAAAAGGGAAATAGACCTCTCTACAATAACAGAAGGAGACTTCAACATGCCACTCACATCAATATATAGAACATCTAGACAGAAGGTCAACAAGGAAAAAGAGCACTTGAACAACATGATAAACGAGCTAGACCTAACAGACATCTACAGAATCAAATTTGTAATATATATCCCAAATCAGCAGGATATACATTCTTCTCAAGTGCTCATGGATCTTTCTCCAGGATAGAACACATGTTGAGTCACAAAGTAGGTCTCAATAAATATAAAAATACTGAAATTATACAAAGCACCTTCACTCTGATTATATCAAATGCCATCGATTGTATACTTTGGATGAACTGTATGGTTTATGAATACATTTCAATAAAATTGATTTAAAAAAAAATATTGTCCCAGATGGGTATTAACCCAGACACCCAGCAACAGCAGTTTATTCTGGAGAAAGTTACTTTCACTGGCTTCAAGCTATTCCTTCATACGTATTATTTTAAACTGCAATGACTAGCACACATTCAATCATGCAAGAAAGCTCCTTGAGCTAGAATCAGAAAAACAACTTGCAAAGACTTCAGATATATTAGAATGCTAGGCTGAAGGAAATAAAAGTGTCCTTCAAGATACCTCCAGGACGCAGGATTATAAAAAGCAATATAGCATTTGTGAAAAAGAACTGAATAGAACCTGAAAAATTTTAAAATAATGACAATGACAAGAAGAAAACTCAGTGAACAGATTTAACAGCAGATGAGACAGCTGAATATGTAATTAGTGAACTGGAGGCTAAAGTCAGGAAAAGCTAAACCTGGTGCAGTACAGAGTCAAAAAGGTGGAGAAGGAAGAGGAAAGGGTGAGTGATGATGAGACAGTCGTAAGGTGAAACACGCACAGGGAAAGGACAGATTCCAGGCGCTTATAGGGATTTCAGCACATCTAGTTTCCAGCTGGATATAGACAGGGAAAACAGAATTAGCTTAATCGATGTGGTGGTTTGGAGCTATGTATCCCACAAAAACGTGTTCTTAAACTTAATCCGTTCCTGTCTGTGTGAACCCATTGTAGGGAAGACCTTCCGGTGAGGCTACTTCAGTTACGGTGTGGCCCACCTCAGTCAGGAGGGGTCTTAGTCCTATCCTGGAGCCCTTCATAAGCAGAATGAAATTCAGGCAGAGAGAGAGAAAGCCACAGAGGGAGCAGCCAGGAGCTGAAAGTCAACAGCACCCAGGGGAGAAGGGAGAGGCCATGTGCATTGCCATGTGACAGAGGAGCCAGGACCAAAGGTCTCCGGCAGCCAGCCCCAGAGCACCAGTCTTCACGAGAAAAGGAGTGTCTTTATGTTGCCTCTGTTTGGACTTCTGGCCTCAAAACTGTGAGCCAATAAATGGTCTAAGCCAACCCATTGCACGGTATTTGCTTCAGCAGCCAGGAAAACCAAAACTACTGATAGGAAGCAAGCCTAATTCTTAAAGAAAAAAAAACAGGAAACAAAGCAGTAAGTGCTTACCCTCTTACAGCTTGTGAGATGGAGAATAAAGTTAGGAAGCCAGGTCATTCAACACATAAAAGTAAGAAGCAGGAAGAAAATACGTTTGCATTTCCATCAAAATTTGTTACGGAGTATACAAAGATTTTAATCATGAAGGAAAGAAAACATGAGAAGGGGACCACCTTTCTAAGCAAGACAAAACTCAAAAGCTGTAAAAAGAAAAGTCAGGTAATTTTTTTAATGTGCCCAGGGGAAAAAATCTGATATACAAAGTAAAAAGACAAACTGGGAAAACCTTTTTCATTACATACGACAAGGGGTTAATACAGAATTGTAAGAGCTACAGTACGTGACGTGTGCAGCAGGCTCCACTTCCACGAGGGGGCTGTGTAATGCGATTATTAAGCACGGTTGCCCCCGCCCCCTTGGCGCCTTGCAGGTCCCGTTGTTTGCCTTCTCCCAGAGGGAGTCTGAGTGCATTTTACGGGAAAAGCCCCTTTTTACGTGGTTGTATATGACTCAAGCCGGCAAGGTGAAACGGAGACTAGCAGAAATGAGCTTTGCAAAGCCCTTAAAGTGAAAAACGAATGTGTCAATTAGTGCAACATTTATCAAAATTACAAATATTCAAGCCCAGTGATTCCTCTTCTAGGGATTTTTCATTCCATTTACCCATATACTCCGACTCACTAGAGTGCATTTCCAGTGATCAAGCAGTAATTGACTTGAATACTTCCTCCTCTCGCTGGCCTTGGAGGTTTCTTCCCGTTTTTCACTGTTACCTGAGTGTACCTAGCATTTCCCCTTTAAAATTTTCCTTAGGCTGGATCCCCAGAAATGGAACTCATGTCTGCTCTCCCAAAGGCCTCCGGGAGTGCCGAGGGAGACTTCAGCGGGAGTGTTTGTTACAGGCCTTGTGGGAGCCAGGAGGGGTCAGGGTACAGGGCAAATAAAGCACAGTGAAACCAAACCCAGAACTAAAAGCCAGCAGCGGGGAGCCCAAGACAGGCGGCCAGGCATGAAGAGCCTCCTGGCCAAGGCTGCGGGCAGCTGCAGGCTGCTGAGCCTCGCTGCAGCATCTCCCGCCCAGCTTGCACGCCGACCTTGCAGTGTGGCTGCGTCTAGCCAAAGGTCCTGGGGCTGCCGGGAAGGCTCCTAACTGCAGATCCCTACCCTCTGGCCCTTCTGATTGGGGGAGACAGCAGGGGAGTGTCTGGGGGCTCCCCGGATGGCGCCACACGGGAGTTTCTCAGGAGGCAGAGACCGGTGCAGGGAGGGTCGCCCTCAAGCCCCTCAGGTGACACCCCAACCAGCGGCAGATGGATGTCCCCGGGCTAGGCTGAGGACCCCTAGTGCTGCATTCCTGGCGCCTTCGGGCTTTGGGGGAGGGGAGAATGGGAGCAGAGCAAGAGCTGCTGAGAGTCTGCGGGACCCTGGAGGCGGGCGGGGGTCCTTTGCAAACTCTGCTTCCCGGGAGCTCTCTTTCCCAAAAGGCCGACTGTTGTGGGAGGCGTGGCTTGCCCCGGTAGCCTGAGGCCATGTGACTTTAAATGTTAAAAGCGGTTAAAAAGTGCTTTAAACTCTGTTGGGGCTTTGGAAGGTCGGTGTACACGTGATGGGGTGCAGAGAAGCTGCTGCTGTTTGGGATCAGGGCCGTCTTGGGGGAAGCCGCCTTCAAACATCTGCCTTGACCCCCACCCCTTTGGGCTCCCTGGTCTCCGCGTAAACAGCTGGCGTCCGCCGTGGCTGGACCTGGCCGTGGGCCGCGGGCACTGGCCTTGCTCCATTTTCCCCAGTCGACCCTGGCAGTAAATGAGAATGCACGCGGCGCGGCCGCCACGCTGGGCTGTGCAAGCGGCTCGTGAGCAGCGGGCTTTTGCGTGAGAACCTCATAAAGGGCGCCGGCCCCGGTTAGCTCGGCGGAGAGCGCGGCCCGCCTCGGCCTCCGACCACCCAGCTCCTGGGCGCCACCGCACACACCTGCCTGGCCCGTCGCCCTGCGCGCCCAGCCGGTTCACCGGCCTGCAACTGCCGGGTCCGCACCCAGCCCGCTCGCCCACCCCGCCCTCCGCCCCTCCAGCCTGCCTGCCCGGCGCTCGCCCTTTGCCTACCTAGTTCCCGCACCTGTCCAGTGCGCCTGCTCGCCGTCCGACCCTCCCGCGCTCAGCGTCCTCCACCTCCCGGCCGCCGCCCGACCGTCCCGCGCACCGCCTGGCCGGCTGCGGGGCCAACCTGCTCCGCCCGCGCACACGCCCGGCCCGCCGCCCGACAGTCCCGCGCACCCCCTGGCCGGCTGCGGGGCCAAGCTGCCCCGCCCGCGCACACGCCCGGCCCGCCGCACCTCCAGCCTCCGGGGCCCGCGCCCCCGCCTCCGCCCCTGCCTGGCCCGGTGCGGGTCCTCTGCGGCTCCTCCCCGCCCGCCTGCCCCGAGGGCGTGTCTCGGCGGGACGGCCCAGTCACTGCGAGGCTCCCACGGTGCGCCGAGCTGCCGCTGAGGGCCCGGCGTGGGGCGCGGGCACGGGGGAGCGGGCCACGAGCAGCACCTGCAAGATGCGCCTTGTGGCGGGGGGTGAGTGCGCCCCCGCGCGTGGCAGGAGACGGTGGGAGGGAGGAGCCCTGGCGGGGGTGGGAGAGCCGGGCGGGGGCGATGAGCAAGGGGGAGGTGGGGAGCCGGCGCGAATCCAGAGGCGGGAATAGGCTGGGGTGCTCGCCTACCCGCGCCTGCCGGGCCGAGGTACGGCGCCTGCCCGGCGCCCAGGAGCCGCAGCTGGCTCCCTAGGGGAGATGCCGCCCCGCTGCGTGGGCCTCCTGGACCTCGGGGCTCAGGTGCCGCAGGGGCGTGGGGTCGCGAGCCTGCCGCCACTTTTTAAGCCGACCAGCCCAGAAAATGAGGAAAAGCGGAGGGCGCAGGAGAGGGCCCTTCCCACCGCGCTGCGAGGTGGAGGTGGCCGAGAGCGGGGACGAATTCAGAGCGAACGCCCTTGTAACGGTCCCCGCAGCATCTCTTCACAAGGCCGCTTTTGTTTTCTCCATTTGTGACTACGGAGGTTTAGAAAAAGTAGGAAAACGGCAATGATTTCAGCAGTATTTTCAGCCCTCAAACCTGTCGCTTTAACTGTGACTTGGTCCTGGGTTACTGACCTGTCACCTGGCTGCAGGGCGGTCTGGGGTTTCGGTGCTAACCGCCCAGCTTCCGTCGTCCACGCGTTCTGGTTGGTTTTGCTGTTTTCTTCCCGTTTGAGGAATCTGGATTCTTCCTGCACAAGACACTATGTCTTATTCAGAAACGGAAACCTCTCGTGGTTGTTGAAAGCCACTGCCCCCTCTTGAGACCGCGGGTTCTCCGTAGTGGGAAATCCCTGGGTTTCCCAGCACTAACATTCCCGTGGTATGGCAGCTCACGTTCCAGAAAGTTCTCCCGAATGCTGTCCTTTCAGCTCTGTTCCCAAGGTGTAGTGAAGCCAAGTTGTAAGATTTTTGCCTTATTGTGTAAAATATTCATATTTTTTTAAAACTGTATAATTAATACTGTTTTATTTTTGCAATTTGTGCAAATATAGGATAAATGTGTGGAAATTCTCAAAAAAAATGTTTTTTAAAGAGAGAGAACATTTCACTCAGAGCATTGATTTCCATCCTAGCTCTTTTGGGGAGAACTTTAAAAAAATATTTCTATGTTATATACTTACAATAACATCATCTTGCTGTTCACTTAGTGGAAAATCCTGAATATTATCATACTGCTTCCCCTATGTACAGTCTCTCACATACCCATCTTGTGATTCACTCATGACCCATGTGGTGCTTTCACAAAATGCTTTAATGTAAGGCCACTGGTCTTTATCTGGGTGTGTGTGATTGTGAGAGAAGTTGCCGGAGTACCCTCATGGCTCACTTTTGATTTTGTGAGCCGAGTCTCCAGCAAAAGGTTTGGCAGCGCTCTTGGACGTGACATGTTCCTGGATACTTCATTCAAACGTTGGCGTAATTCCAGCTGGACGGTTCATGGAAGGACCGTCAATTGAAGGATGAGCTAAATTGAGCCATCCACCTGATGACGAGGCAGTCGTCATCCTGATCCCTAAAAAACGGGCGTTGGTGTGCGAACCTTCAAGGTGAGCTCCGTTCCCTGGCAACCCTGCTCTGCTGTTTAAGAGGGGTGCCTCCCAGCCCTCCTGCCAACAAGCCTCAGTGGACAGGACAGCAGTGGCAGTGGACATTGGCAGTTGGCAGAGCCTGGAAACCACAAAGAAGCCAAGTCTCCTAATGTAGACCCCCCACCCCCACCCCCCAGCCCTCCTGGTTTTCAAGTACAAGAAGCCTAGGGTGTGAGCACCTTAGGTTTGTGTTGGCAGTGCCCAGAACAGCAGCCTCCTTTTCCAAGTTCAGGCTGAAGGAGGGTGTTCTTATGTGTTCAGAATTGCTCAAGCCAAGTGGTCCCTGGATCCAAGGGGTGCAGAGCAGCCCACGAGCCCCGCACCCTAGCCTGGTTTAGCATAAACTGGCTGTAAGATTGCTCTTTTCTACTGTTATGCGAAGTGCCCATGGCCAGCCTGAGAAGCCTGAGGGTGGGAGGGCGAGGAGGACAGGATGCAGCCCACTAAATGAGATTTCCATAAGCTGGTCATGAGTTTATTACCTCCCTGGAAGAGATCACTGCACTCCGTGTCCTTCCTCAAGCTGCTGGATCCCTTCCCACCAGGACATCATAGCCGAGTCCCTGTGCTTATCCACAACCCCAAGCTCGGCTACAGCCTTGGACTCTCACCTTTGCAGATGGAAACCTCACCTGTGTCCCAGCTCGGATGCTGGCTCCTCCTCTGCAGCCAGCGCTTGAGACCTTATCTTGACAGGCTGCCTCGTAGCCTGCCCGCTCTGCTTCTGTCTCCCAGGTCTGACCTCCTGATGCAGGTGTCCAGCCCACGGCCAGGCTGAGCCACCGCTCACCTGAGACTGCCTGCCTGGACTCTGGCTACTACGTCCTGCCCTCCCAGTGGCTGCTGGGCGACTTCTGTGACTTTATGTTAACCTCTGCCATGGCTGCCAGTCCAGCTCGCCACCACCGCGGGCCACCGTCACTGGTGATGGACTGGTTCCAGTGCCAGCTCCTGGACCGGCCCTGCCCTGTTGGAACTGTTCCTGGTTCTGATCTTGGCTTCTCCCCGTCAGCTGTGTACTCCCACAGGGAGCCAGGCTGCCCCCAGCCTGGAGATCGTCGAGCTACACCCCTTACCCCAAGTATCCATGGTCTGTAGCCTTCCTTGGAGCTTGAAAAATGGCCAGGGATGGGGAGCTCGTAGCTGCACAAGGCATGCCTCTATGAGGTTTATTGTTCTACTGGTGAGGGTGCTTCTGCTTTTCATTCGTTTTTATTTTACTCGTGTCACTTCTTTGTTCAACTGGGGAGACAATCTTATCTCCCTTCCACCTACCTGTTCTTTAGACATTTGTTTCCTTTCCATCTTCTCCAAACTAAACAGCAGCATTGCTCAAAGATCTCACCTGCGATATGGTTTCTAGAATATTCTTTGAATAGTCTTTGTCCGTCTTCTTCAGTATGACACCTGGAATCACTTAAAATGGTCCAGGGACAGGGTACAGTAGACTGTTCTTGCCTTTGAGACTCCGGGAAGCTACTCTGTGCTTTAGAGGGGCAGCATCACACTCTTCTCTTGGGGTTCCTCCAACAGAGTTTTCTGGAATGTCATGGGGGCCCATTCTTCTTCCCGGGTGTGTGGGCATGGGCCTGGAGAGAGGCGCGGAAGACTGCACACTCCTATAAAGGTCCACAGCAGGAAAGAAGCAAAGGGAGGTAGGCCCTGCAGGAGAGGGGCGCCGTCAGATTTTGTTTCCTGTGGCAGGCTAATCGGCCTTGAGAAGTCCACTCTGTCCAGGAGGCTGCACTGGCCACACTTTCTCAGGCATTTGGCCCTAGAAAGCCATCACTGCAAGCTGGTCCCGCGCGCTTACGGATTTTGTGGCTTGCGAAATAGAAAGTGACGTTAAAATATTCACTTAAACTAAAACTCCAAGGGGAAGCAGCTGACCTGACTGACCAGGCTCACCTGCTGCCCCTCCCTGCGGCCACACCCACTGATGGGGAGAAATGCAGTCCGTGCGTGGGTTGATCGCCAGCTGCATTCACAACAAAGAAGGGATATGTTTAGGTGCTAGAAATGAAGAGGGAGCAGAAATCCAGAGCTGAGCATGGTGGGCCCAGTGCCCGGCCGACAGGTGGAAGCTTGGCTTCCATCACCGGCTGGGGAGGGCAGGAAGCCTGGCAGGTGTGCTGGGGAGCTAGGATTGTCCCTCTGCCTAAAGGGCTGCCAACTCGGGACCAGGGGGTCCTGGGAAGCTGTCCACTGGCCCGAGACATGGTGAGAAAGCTCACTTGCTCAGTGGAAGCCATGTGGGGTCCAGGTTGTCACTCCCAGTGAGACAAGAGTTGGAGGTAGTTGCTGAGATGGGGGTGGCCTGGCAGGGGCGGGAGGCAGCGGGGAGGAAGAGGAGGCTGCGGAGGCCACCCCACAGGGCTGGCTGCAGGGTCCCGTCTGGGTTGGGAGGGAGCTTGATTGTGGAATCAGGGAGACTCCCAGGTACCCGGTGGCAGGCTGTGTCTGCCTACAGAGATGGTTAGACATGGGGAGGGGCTGGGAGGGGGTTGGGGGAATCAAGAGTTTAATCTTGGACGTATTAAGTCTGAGGCCTTGTGAGCATCCAGGGGTCATCACCAGGTAATTAGACGCCTGAGTCGGGAACTCAGGAACAGCTAATCCTGAGGTCCGGACAAGCCAACAGAGACGGGGTCGAACTGCCCCCAGAGCTGATGCTCCGTCAGAGGAGTGGGGCCACCTGAGGAAGGCGAGGACAGGGCCATTGTCCAGGGGCCTTGGGGGTCGTTGGAGACCTCGACCAGCACAGCTGCCTTGAGCCTTGGGGTGGAAGGTGAGGCTTGGAAGCTACTGGACATTTGGCGTGAGAGGGAACAGAAATGAGGGAGCAGGAGGGGCGTGCAGGGAGCTTTCCTTTATTTTCCCTTTTCCCTTCCCTTTTGTCTTCCCTTCCCCTCCCTTCCCCTTCACCTTTGTTTTCTGCCTTTCTTCTTTCCTGCCCCCTCTTCCCTGCCTTCTTTTTCCTTTTCTCTAAGGCTAGGGCTAGCGCACATCTAAACGCTAGTGGCAAAGCTATACTGTGTTTTTGTGCGGGGCTCATGGGCCTCACTGCATTGTCCCAGTTGTGGTAGCTGAACTGCCAAATGCGTCCTCAGCGA
The DNA here is from genome assembly GCA_029593785.1 of Cabassous unicinctus. Lineage (NCBI taxonomy): Eukaryota > Metazoa > Chordata > Mammalia > Cingulata > Chlamyphoridae > Cabassous > Cabassous unicinctus. The sequence continues at coordinate 6,125 of JAQZBX010042363.1, read as the reverse complement.
GATATTAGGGGGTAAAGGCTTGGTGGTGGGCTGCCCATGAGGGGACAGGGGGCTATCGCCAAGGAGAAAGTGGCTCCCCTTCCTTGGGAGCAGCATGGGTGGGAGGCGTGAGACATTGGGGCTAAGCTACTTGAAAGATGTTGGTAGGGACTTTCTGCAGTGGAAGCCTCGGGGGTCCCCTCAGCTCGGCTGGGATTCTAATGGCAGCCTTGGGGGGATTCCACAAGCAGTCAGGGCCCCCTCCCTGGGGTCCAGGTGCTCTGCTCAGCAATAAAACGGTGGGGGGGGGGCCTCCTGGCTCTGGAGGGGTGGCCCTGGGGAGTGCTCAGATTTGATTGTGCCTCGGCAAGGGAGCCAGTGACTTTGAGCCGTCTGTGTTCCCAAGGCCGTTGGATGACTTGTTGACATTAGCACTTGAGGAAGCTCTGAGACCCAAACCCACAGCAAGGACAAAAACTGGACCTGGAAAACCTTCCTGTCCTGCTTGTCGTCTCTGTGACTGTCTCCTTCACGTGCCTACCCACAGCGACTGACCATCAGGGTTCCTCTCCCCAGGAGCAAGGTTCCTGTAGAGCAGTCCTGCCAGGGCTGGGGCACCGCCTCCCTCAGAGTGAGACTTGGCTGGGGGCGTTTTCTGCGGCGCTTGTCGTGGTGGGACCCTCAGTGGCGCCCCTCCTCCCCCCAGGTGCTCTGAAGGCTGTGCTCCTTAGCTTCGCCTCCGTCTGTGCCTGGTATTCTGGGTACCTCCTCACAGAGCTGATCCCGGACGTGGCCCTGTCAAGTGCTGTCTACAACATTCGGAGCCTGGGGACGAAGCCTGTCCTCAAAGGTAAGGGCCAGAGGCGGTGCCGGGCAGCTCTGCGCCTTCCCTGCAGTGCTGGCAGGGGTGGGCTCCCGCCTGAGCTCTGCCCCCGACCGGAGGAGGCCGCACGGGTTGCACAGGCCTTCACCACCTAATTTCCACCCCTGCTGGGGGAGGCGCCTCCAGGCACCCCCTGCTGGATCTTAGAGACGGGAAAGGAGACCCTCAGGTGGCCCGCTGTGACCCCACCACAGCCTCACCTGCAGCTCCCCCTCCAGGCCTCGGCGTCCTCGTACGTGAAACACCTGAAGAGCCCACGTGCTAAGTTCTAGGAACATTTTGAGGTTTTCTAAAGGACCGATTAGCTTCTTAAAAAGCCGTATTTCCTAGGTGCTATTGTTGGAGGCAAAAGCAGGCAGTGGAATAGCCCTGAAGGCAATGCAGCTGCTCAGAAGGGAATTTTATATTGGTAGAGAGAGCTGCTTGGTTCAGACGTCAGCTTGGGAGCGCTTCCGCTGTCTGTGGCGGCTACTTTATAGTGTTTGTCTGCGCAAGGGCTTGCTGCCTGCCTGCTGTCCCCAGGCGCAGTTCCGGGAGCCAAAGGTAGACAGGGAAGAAAACACGCGCAGTCCCCAGGCTTATATCCTGGTCGGGGGAGGTGGTAATTTTTTTTAGCTTTATATTTTGAAATAACTTCAAAATAATATAAAACCCATAGAGAGAATTCCAGCATACGCAGTCCACCAACTTTTACCATGTTGCCACATTTGCCATATTCTATCCATCTGTCTATCAATTTTCTAAGCATTTCAGAGTAGGTTTCTGTGGGAAACAGTTTTTCAGTGAACAAATATATCAGGACTGATCTGTTATGAAGGAAGAGAAGGCAGGACCATGGAGGGGGGTGGGGTGCCATTTTCAAGAGGCAGGTCAGGGAAAGTCTGAGAAGGCGCCGTTCTTATTGAGTAGAGATCCCAGGAAAGCCAGGGCTGAGCCATATACGTTCCTCGGCAAGGCTGGTTTAAAACACAGGGGCTGGGACACACCTGACCTGCAGACAACATTTATTTAAAAGCCAAACACGTAAAATACGAGCCAGTGTTTAAAAATCAGGGATTTCACATAAAACTCCAGCTTCACAGAATCTCTTGGGACATAAGAAGCTCTGGCACCCCTGGCCCTCCTTCCTGCGAGACGGCAGCTGGTGCAACTGGAGAGACAGCCTGTTACAGCGTAAGGTGACGTGAGTGCATGGGTAGATGTGAGCATACAAGGAAAGATGGGCAGCAGTTCCAGGACTGCGGGGTGAATGGCTCCCGGTGGGAGCGGGTGCCCCTAACGGATGGATGTTCCTCAGGCTCCTGGAAAGGCGGCTGCCCAGCCTCTCTTGAATGCCCGTAGAGACGATAATCCAAGCATAGTGGTTAGAGGGGATTACCCAGTGAGGTTGGGGCAGAAACAAGGTGTGTTCAGCAGAACAAGAGAACACTGAAGGGTGATATTATATGATCTTTACAAGTTTGAATGGCTGTCACAGCAGAGATGAATGAGACAAGTTTCCTTTCTTGTTCTAAAAAGAGAGCTGAGCCCACTTGGTGCAGTGATTGTTTAGGGGACTGTGCTGTAAGGGGACAGACTGGGGTTTGGCACAGCTAATAATTGGGTTTCCAGGAGTGGAAAGGGCTGCCTGGGGGCTCACAAGGACTGGGTCGCCCCTTCCTGGTCTCGTCCCCTCTGCCAAGGATCCTAAGGAAAGAGTTTCCACCTCTGTCAACACTGGACTCGATTCTTTTTTCTCAAAATAGCTCCTTTAATTAGGTTGTGGTTGAATTGTGTTCCCCTTGAGAGACACTTTCATGTCCTCTCTCCCAAGTCCACAGCTGGGACCTTCTTTGGAAATAGGGTGATTATTGAAGACGAGGCCAAGCTGGAGTAGGCTGGGAAACCTTTTCTAATAAGACCAGGGTCCATATAAGAGAGGAAGAAGAGACACACGTGGGAGAAAGCTGCGTGAAGGCAGAGGCAAGATGACCGTGAGGGCTTGGAAGCAGAGCTGTATCGACAAGGCCAAGGACGGCTGGCCTAGTCCAGCAGCTGAAGAGGCAAGAGCCGGTTCTGCCCTGCAGGCTCCAGAGGGAGCGTGGCCCTTTGACACCTCGATTTTGGACGTCTGGCCTCCAGAACTAGGGAACAATACACTTCTGTTGTTTTAAGCCCCCCTGTTTGTGGCACTTCGTTACAGCAGCTGCGGAAACTAAGACGCGTCTAATACTCTGGTATTCACAGCCATTGATATCCAAGAGTCCCTAAGCGTCTGCCCCAAGGATGCACGCCATGGACATTGGTGGGCAAAACAAAACTTTCTGATTTGAGTTGTATCTGAAAACAACCAACTTAAGAATAAGGGCGTGAACTCTCTGAAGGGAGGAGTTGAGGCAGGTTAGTACAGGGAAACGAGGAGATGAGCCACAACATGGCCGACAGACAACATGGCCGACAGACAACGTGGCCGCGAGACCCCGCCGAGGCCTTCACCTTCACCCTGGCTAATTCCAAACAGGCCTCCCCATTGGTCCCGGATAACCCCAAGCAAAAGGCCTCACCAGTGGCCCCCCATTGGTGGGTAACCAGTATGGATGGGGCCCCTCCCCTTAGCATTAGCAAAGGGAGGCGTAATTAATAGCTCAACAGGTGACCACACCAGCCAAAGCCTGCTCTTTCTGTCTAGAGGAGCCGCATCAGGTCTCAGTGTGTATTTCTGTCCTTTTCTCCCACTTCTCAGCAAGCTCTGTTCTTTTCCCCCATTTCCCAGTAAATTCTTTTTACTAGCCTAACTTTAAAAAAAAAAAACAGCAACCAAGAGAGTCTATATTACAACAGTCTGTATGTTTTCTAGAATAATTTTTAAAAACCTTTATAGAACTTTATAAATTTAAAACCAAGAAAGCATAGACTCTTCATTCCCAATTAGCTTTTCTTGCTCTCTACTTTTACATATTGGGTTGTATAGGGAAAGTGGCAGATCTCGGTGGCCCAGTCTGGGGGACGGCTGGCTTTGGGGCTTCCAGTGGGGGATCGGTCACCATGCCTATCTGTACATGTTCTCTCCATCCTCTCATTCTTCTCCCCATTGTAATTCACCGCCATCGTCACCATTGTCTGGACACCACTTCCTGGAAGCCCTCCTATGGCTACCATGCTGACAAACCCTGGGGCCTCTTTGTGACTTTGGGTGGTCCTCACGGCGCCCCCCCATCTTCCTGCACAGTGTCCCATGTGCGGGGGACACCTTTGTGCTGCTCTTGCTCAGGCCCCCGCTGGCTGCCCCTCCTTGACCGCAAGGGCCAGCTGGACAGCGGCCTCTGCATCCTGCTTTTCTCACACCGAGGCCCTGGAGCACAGGTTCTTCCCTGCCCTCAGTTCCCTGAGGGCCTCGTGCATCCTGACATCCTCGCCAACCCCGGCGGCACCCAGCTCTCTGATTACTGCCAGCCTACCAGGCGTGAGCGCTAGCTGCCACGGGCAGCTCAAGTCACTCATGAGTTTGGGAACGTCCAGCTGCACTTGAGACTGTTATTTCTTTCCGGTAAGTGTGAGGAGGACCAAAGAGCAGCTTGGCAGTTAAAACCCAAACTCACTAGAACCTCTTTCTATGCTTGATCAGGACACCATGTCCGTTGGCCGAGCGGAGCTGGTTTCAAAAGATGCTGACCCTTGGCCACACATCGAGTGGGCGGTGGCCTCGTCTGCAAATCGCCTGCTCGTGCCCGTCCCCACTTTTCTATTGGGTTGCTATCTTTTTCTTGTTGATTTTCAGGGAGTTTCTTATACACATTAGCTATCGATGGGCTATTTCCTACATAGTACTTATATTCTGTAATGATCTTTTTTACTTACTTTCTGTCCCCTCTGTTTGTGTGAAGCTGTTCTATTCTCTGCTGTACCTGTAAAGTCTAGGGCAGAATCTAGGTTTTAATAATATTGTTGAATGAGTGAATGCGTGAATCTGGTTTGGAAGCCACGTGTACCCACACACACACCTGGCAGTACCAGGCTGTCAAGGTAACTTTCCCACCAAGGGTGAGTAGAGAGCCCTGTTGCATCTGTCTTCTAGTACTCCGGATATAAGGTTATTCAAATCGTTTTCTTAGAAAGTCTATAAGAAAGAACTAAGCCAAGCAGATGGGCTAGTTTAGCACCTGCCTACACCGTCAACCAAGATAAAAATCATAAATAAATGTTAAATGTCTGTTGTTGAGAGAACACTGATGGGCAAGTCGAGAAAACTAATTTTTAATTCTAATTCTACCACTAACGAACCGTTACCATCTATGAGTTGTTCCTCATCTGAAAGTGAAGAAGCATTGCAGATGATGGCCATTTCCAACTCCAAACCAAAGTCTACCTTCTGGGACTCCTGTCCTCTGAAATGTGACTTGTCTTGGCTTCCTAGAGCAGCTGCTGTAACAGAGAACCACAAACCGGGGGGCTTCAAACACCAGAAATGTACTCTTTCAGGTCTGGGGGCGGGAAGTCTGAAATCAGGGTGCCGGCAGTGCCGTGCTCCCTCCGAGCGTGCTAGGAAGCAGCCCCCCTGGCCCTCCCTGGCTTCCAGTGCAGGCCATCCCCGGTGCTCCTTGACTCAGACGCAGCTCTCCAGCCTCTGCCTCCGTTGTCACGTGGCCTTCTTCACGTGCGCCTCTCTGTGTCTCCTCGTCTCATAGGGCACCAGTCATTGGATTAGGGCCACCCCACTCCAGCATGACCTCAGCGCCACTTGATTACATTTGCGAAGACCCCATTTCCAAGTAAGGTCCACCTGCACCAGTACCGAGGTTAGGATTAGATCCTTAGATTTCAATGAACCTTTTGGGGGTGGGGGGGTCACACTTTCATCCCTAACGTAACTATATACACATAGTAAGAGCCCAGTATTCGCTCTTAACCGTTTCGCATGGAATTCATTTCAGTGCCCTTGCCTCGTGTATAGGGAATAATGCTACTCTGTCACCCAAAGGTTTCACAAGCGTGACAGGGTGTGCTGCATCCACATGTCACACTCCCACCCTGTCTGCAAGCGGCTGCCCACCCACCCACTGTCTCTGGAGACCTCAGCGTCTATCTTGGCCCCACTTAGCTGGCAGAATCGGAGCTTTGAAGCTGGCGACGTGAGCTCCAGTTCCCAGCTGCGCTGTGTTCCCTGCGCTCAGAGGCACCTGATTGTCATCATAGCAAGGAAACCAGCTGTTGTAATAGACGCCGTCCCCCCACCACTCAGCACCTCCTTTGGCTGCCTTCTGCCTTTTCGTTTTTCTGGACTGTG
>JAQZBX010042362.1:0-22036 GCA_029593785.1 Cabassous unicinctus | reverse complement strand
AAAAAAAAAAAAAACAGAAAACAAGAAGTTCTGGAAAGGATGTGGAGAAATTGGGACACTCCTTCACTGTTGGTGGGAATGTAAAATGATGCAGCCTCTGTGGAAAATAGTTTGGTGGTTCCTCAGGAAGCTAAATATAGAACTTCCATATGATCCAGCAATTCCTCTACTAGGAATATATCCAGAACTCAAGACTGTGATGCAAACAGACATTTGCACACCGATGTTCATAGTGGTGTTAGTCACAATTGTCAAAAGATGGAAACATCCCAAATGTCTATCAACCAATGATTGGATAAACAAAATGTGGTATATACATATGATGGAATACTATGCTGCTATAAGAAGAATCAAAATTGGAACACATGATAACATGGATGAACCTTGAAAACATTATGCTAAGTGAAATAAGCCAGACACAAAAGGACAAATATTGCATGGTCTCATTAATATAAACTAAATAAAAAGAATAAATGCATGGAGTTAAGACCTAGAGTATAGGTTATTAGGAGATAAGAGGACTGAAAAGGGGTACTGCTGCTTAATGTATATAGAAGTTTTAATTAACTTGACTGTAAAAGTGTGGAAATGGATAGAGTTGATGGTAACACATTATAATAAGTAGAACTAATGCAACTGGTTTATAAATGGGATTGTGGCTGAAAAGGGTAGTCTAGGGATATAAATGTCAATTGAAAGAAAGCTAGAGAATAATCTAGGGACTGAATAACTTAGTGAACCCAGATGTGGATATGAATTGTGGTTAATAGTTCAAATAAGAATGTCCTTCTATGAACTAAAACAAATGTACATCACTATTGCAAGGTGGTAAGAATGTGGAGAAGCATGGGAAAAATACAATTAATGTAACCTATGGACTATAGTTAACAGCAATACGGTAATATTCTTGCATCGATGCCAAAGATGTACTGTGTTAATAATAGTAGGGTATGGAAAAAAATACCAAATGTACTCTATAGACTATAGTTAGTGATAGTATTCTGATGATATTATTTCATAATCTATAACATATGTTCCACAACAATGTAGTGTGCTAGTGGAGAGGTATTGTATGGGAATTCCATTCGTGTGTATGATTGTTTTGTAAGTTCAAAACTTCTGTAATAAAAATATATTTTAAAAAAGATATTGAAAAAAATTGCATGTTTATACATGAGTCCAAAACTGCTGATTTATCATTACATATTATATAATTGCCTTTCAGATCCTGCAGGAAATCAAAAGTGGTGTTACAAACCAATAATACAATAGTAGTAGCATTTATATTTACCCATGTTGTTATCCTTACCAGAGATCTTTATTTCTTCATGTGGCCTCAATCTATTGTCTAGTACCCTTTCCTTTCAATCTCACAGAACTCCCTTTAGCATATTTTGTAGGGCCAGTTTAGTGGTAACATACACCCACAACTTTTGTTTATTTGGGAGTGTCTTAATCTCTCCCTTATTTTTTAAAAAGTTTTACCAAATATAAAATTCTTAGTTGGCAATTTTTTGCTTTCAGTACTTTAAATATGTCATCCACTGCCTTCTTGCCCCCATGGTTTCCAATGAGAAATCAGCATTCAATCTTATTGAGGCTCTTTTGTACATGGCTTTCAGAATTCCCTTTATCTTTAGCATTTAGCAGTTTGATTATAATATGCCCCAGTGTGGATCTATTTAGGTTTATCCTCTTTGGTGCTCATTGACCTTCTTGGATATATATATTCATGCCTTTTATTCAATTTGGAAAGTTTTCAGCCATTATTTTCTTGAATAATCTCTCTGCCCCTTTCTCTCTTCTTCTGGGACTCCCACAGTGTATATGTTGATATGCTTAATGGTTCCTTAGGCTCAGTTCATTTTTCTTCAGTCTTTATTCTTTCTTCCCCTCAGACTGAATGATTTCAATTGTCTTATTTTCAAGTTTGCTCATTCTTTTGTCTGCCAGCTCTAATCTGCTATTGAACAGAATTTTTCATTTCTGTTACTCTGGTCTTCAGCTCTTTTTGGTTCCTTTTCATAATTTCCACCTCTCCATTGATATTCTCTTTGTGTTCATCTGTCATTTTCTTGATTTCCTTTGCTTCTTTGTCTATGTTTTCCTTTAGCTCTTTTTCCATTTTTTTAAAAGTCCTTGTCTGGAATGTCCCAGGTCTAGTCCTCCTCATTGATGGTTTTTCTGCTTTAATTTCCTCCTTTTCCTGATCCATCACTTCCTGTTTCTTTGTATGTTTTGTAACCTTTTGTTGAAACCCGAATGTTTTGCTATTTTGATATGTTATCACTGGAATTTGTATACGCTAAGGCAGGAGTCCATGAGCTTGAATTGAAACAACAACAACAAAAAAAAAACATTATTCTTGTGGGGACCTGTTGGTGCAGGTGTGATATAGTTATTAAATAATGCACAGTACAGTGTGGACTTAGTAAGGGGTCTGTGTTTTTTGCCTGACTGGCAAAGGGGTCCGTGGAACAAAAAAAAAGTTAAGAACACCTGTGCTAAGGTATCTGTTCCTTAAGGTTGTATCTAGCTAGTATTATGACAAGCTTTTTCCCTTTAATGCCAGGAGCTTACAATAAAATTTTTTAAAAAAGGAGGAAGAGTCAAAAAGAAAACACCTTTCCCAGTCTTTGCAAATTGACCTGTGGAGAAAGAGCTCTCCTTCAGAACTTATCCATACAATGTATTTAGAGAATACTCCAGGCCAAAGCATAGGGGCCTCCCTGATGCTTTCTGCACATGAATCTTTTCTTAGGCATGTATGTGTGGCCCTAGGAATTGCCCCATTTACATGGATATGAATGTCCCCTTTTCCCTAGGAAACAGTTTCCTCACAGCCCTGGGCACTGCACTGTATGTCCTATAGCCAACAGTCCCTTGCCCCAGGCAGCCACTTCACTACTCTCCCACAGCATCCTGTAGGAGAGCTCTGTGAACGGCCTTCTACACACAGGGCAAGTTCTGGGATGGCTAGTCCCTCAGTCTACCACCAGACAGACTGGGCCAGACATGCCTTCTACCAGTATGTGCCTGAGGGTTACTCTGCTCCAGGGTACTGCAATAGGAGTGTGGGCCAGGGCTCCACAAGGTCATACCTCTTTTAAGTAGCCTTTTTCTTGATTCATTGCACACCCTGTTACTGCAGTCCTTTAACTGTTTTCTGGAGCATTGAAAAAGATGTTTCTGCCAGTTCTTGCTGGTTGTTCGAAGCTTCTGTGGGGGGATGGAGCCCTGAAGTGTCTCACTCTACCACCTTAATCAGACTTTTATGATTCCTACTTTTCTGGATTCTCCAGAGGAAGGTATAATGATAGCTTCCCACCCTACATGTCATTTTAACAAACACGCACCTATCCTCTGGTGGTCTGAGATAGAAAGGGGATTTAGGGCTTCTAATTATCTAGACTCCAATCTTCCTCTACCTTTTCTCTTCATCATAGAAGGGGAAGGCTTTCCTCCCCTCTCCCGGTCTTCCACTCAGAAAGACTCTCTTCTCATTTTAGCTCTAAATATATATATTTTCCTTTATCTTCTAATGTGTACATAGAAATGTTTCCCCCAAACTGGGGGGATGCTTAAATCTCCTTGGTGAACAGGAATAATTAAGGATTTCAAATATGAGATGAGCTTGAAGTAGAAAGAAAAGTCCACTATACTTATTAAATTGTTCTAAGCACATAAACAGGGGAGAGGGGTATGAAGAATGCTAGCATGCGAATATTCTCGCTGTCCTGATTTTGTGATAATCAGGGTAAGCTAAACATTCACTATATTAGAAACCATGTATGTGTCCCCAGACCTAGTTTTTCTCCCTAGGTCTGGTTTTTAGAATGCTGGTGAGAAACCAAGACTGATTTATTATATGACCATCCTGTATGGGAAATGACTGTACTCTAGGTATCTTTGGTCAACCTTAAGAGATATAGCAGGGGGACAGATGTGGCTCAAATGGTTGGGCATCCATCTCCCATATGGAGGGACCTGGCTTTGATCCCTGGGACCTCCTGGTAAAAATTTAAAAAAAAACAAAAATATAGAAGGCGTGTGGGCTGCCAGGCCCCATGCACGGGTGCACCATCAGACCCCGCGAGTGGGTGCGCCGCCAGGCCTCATGCGCGGGTGTGCCACCAGGCCCCATGAGCAGGTAAGCCCCCCAGGCCCCATGCACAGGTGTGCCATCAGACCCCGCTGAGCCACTCAGCAAGATGATGACGTAACAGGTGAGTGACACAAGGGAGAGCCAAGACGAGACATGCCGAGAAACAGGAATTAAGGTGGCACAGGTGGTAGGACGCCTCTCTCCCACATCGGAGGTTCCCAGGATCGAATCCTGGTGAAGACAGGAGGATAAGGATGAGAAGAGAGGGCAGGAAACAGACAGAGAATTGCCCAGTGAATGGACACAAAAAACAGCAAAAACGGGGGGGAGGGACGTTAAAAATGGATAAAAAGTAAATAAATAAATCTTTTTTTAAAAAGTATAGGGGAGTAAGATATGGACCATAGTTAGTAGTACTATTTTGACGATGCTCTTTCATAATTTGTTAACAAATGTTTCACAACAATGCAAAGTATTTGTGGTGGGGTGATGTATGGGAGCCCTGTATGATGTTATGCGTGTTTGTTTTGTAAGTTCACAATGTTTACTAAACACTTATTGTTTATGTATGAATGATATACTTCAATAAATTGTTTTTAAAATGAAAAACAAAAGAATGCCAGCGACAAAAAGCCTTGTTCAAATCCAGTTTTTAATCTCCATATTAGTAATATAATTATTTGAGACCAAATAATGTTTATTAATCATTTGAAAAATGCCATTTAGCATCACTTAAAAAAAAAAAAAACCTAGGCAAATAATTGTTTAAATGTTTTTTGCCATGTTATAGATTCTCCCCACCTGGGTAAGAGAGTCACCTTCAAAGAATCTGAGCTCTTTGGCATCTTTATAGGGCCACATCTCTGACATGACCAGGAAATTTCAAGGGATTATTTAATCCTTGACGGTGCTGGTTTATATTATTCCAGGAGACCCTTGATTTTAAAAAAGAATGGAAAGGACATATGGCTTTTATAACACTCTCACCTGTAGGGAAAATGAAGTAAGGCACATGTGCTATTTGTGGTGATTTTTTTTTTCAATTTTCTGAGCTTTTACTTCAACTCAACATAAATGGAAGAAATATATATAATGAAACTTAAAAAGTAAATCATGTATATTTTATTAACTGTATTAATGATAGAGGCCTGGTTATTAAAAGTATAACTATAGGGAAGCGGATAAATGGATAGAGCTCCCGTTTACCATATGGGAGGCCCCGGGTTCGCTTCCCGGGGCCTCCTTGTGATGGCGGGCCGGCCCGCACGGCCCAGTGGGCTGATGCAGCAAGACCTCACAACAGGAAGCGGGTGTGGCTCAATCGATAGAGCCCCCGTTTACCGTGTGTGAGGCCCCGGGTTCGCTTCCCGGGGCCTCCTTGTGGGGGCAGGCCTGCAGCGGGACCTCACAGCAAGGGGGAGATAAGCAGACACGGAGAAGACACACAGCGAATGGACACAGCGAGCACAAGCAGCAAGGGGGGGATAAATAAATAAATAAATAAATCTTAAAAAAATATATATATATAACTATATTGGTCAAATAGATTCGGCTGTATGCTTTTAGAAGTATGAAGACTCAAACACATGAAGTCTATAGTTAGTTATACCAATTAAAAGCCTCATATACCACATATGAGGGTAATATTATTTACTGGAAACTTTTAATTGGAATAATGAAATGATTAAGAATGAATTTTGGCAGTCTTGCAGAATTAGAGCTTGGGTTTTTCCTGGAGTAGCCAGCTTTGTGGATGTAAATTTTAGATGTTTATTCATCTTTAAGTTAAAATTCTAAAATACAAAAGATAAAAAAGTGTATGTGTTTTATTGTTTTCAAAATGTAGTTTGCTATTGCATATTTGTTTTTAAGCCTGTTGAGTTGGAAAGAAGTAGAGGGTCCTATGTGGATTTGCGGGTAATATGGGAAAAATATCAGGGAGCAGGCTGTCTATGGTCATCTTCAATGTCTTATATAGAGATTGGCAATGAATTGGAGGAGTGTGTAAGCAGGAAATATTTGCTTGCAACAGCTGTCATCAGTTCATTGAGTGAGAATGAGGGGTCATCAAGGAAACATACAAACAATAGAAGTTGGTTAAAATATAAACTCTCACCATCTACTTGTTAATGTTTGGAGCTGCACATTTTCTAAGAAAAGGATCTAAGAATCGAGTAAATAAAAAATGGGCGTCCAGGGCAGTTTAAATGAATCCAACCAGAAACTCTAATGAGGAATTTACAAAAATTTAAAATGGGCTTTTCAACAATCAGAATGTTGGCTTTATGTATCATGGGAATACGGAGAGCAAGTGGCTTCTTGCCCAAGCTGTAGCAAATATCAGCGTCATTCCAGACTCCCTGCTTAGGTCAGACAGAATGGCAATTGTACTCCTATAATGTTTGCATTAGTGGCAACTGATAAAAGAAGAAACAATTCATACTTGTTTTCAAACTCAATACAGAATGGGCTTTGAACTGTTTTGTACCAAATGTTGTCTGCTTGATTTTTGCCTGCCCACTTGTGGTTTGAAGAAATTATTTTACCTTTAAAAAAAATACTCTCTTGGTGAGTAGTCCTCAGCTATTTCAGTTTGATGAAATCTCAAAAACATATGTGCTGCCTTTTTTCTATTCTCTCCTCCTCCTCTGAAATCAAGGCTTTTTAATGGCATAGATTTTGATGGTTTACTTTTTAAACTTTTACTTTTTACATAATTTTTATTGTAGATTTGTTTTTTCCTATTTCCTCAGTTCACGTAAACTCACCTAATTATCTCTTGTATTTGTATCTAGAAAGTGTTCATTAAATATTACAGTGTTAACTTGACAGGATTATCTCAGAAAAAAATTTGCCAACACAATTTCACAGTAAGAGTAGCACTACAAGGTGGGATATGTTTTCCCTCTAGAGCTGTCATTGGTGTTTGCACAGGATGCTGATGCTCAAGGCATTGTTTGAGATAGCCACCTTCTTCTTCCTTAGCTTTTAAATATCTTAGTAAAACAAAAGCTCATGTATTGTTATTCATTGATTATTTGAATATAGCCAAAACACAAATATAAATATAGAAACACAATTATTCACTCATTAAACAAATATTTATTGAGCATCTATTATGGTCCAGGCACTGTTCAAAGCACTTGAGAATCATCAATAAACCAAAAAAAAAAGATCGCCACCCTCGTGGCACTTATTGTTAGATCCCAGTTCAATGGGGGTTGGAGACAGATCAAAGTTCAGTCAGAGAAAGTTTATTAGGTTGCCAGCGTGGCGGGGGTCTGAGGTGAGACTTCTGCCCACTCACATGGCGGGGTTCTGAAGAGAGACTTCAGCCCACTTGACTGACTTGGGTTTGCTCTTAAATAGCTTAGGGGTGGGCTGTTAGTGAGAACAGTGAAAAAGGTACTGACTTTTACTCTGTTGGGAGGGGGTCTTGGAGGATGAGGTGTATGCGTTGGAATGCACGTTCTGTCTTTCAGGGGCAGAGGGTGGGGGTTTGGACTATCTATTATCAGGGCAGATAGAGACTTGTTGGCGCTGGCTGGGGGTTGTGGGCAGGTCATTTTGCCAAATGGGGCTAACATTCCCAACTTCTTTTGATATAGTTAAGGGGTGGGGAGGGAAAGCGGGAATTGGTGTGATGCTTCATCAAGCTGCTTCCTGCTGATGTGCGGTGTTGTTGGATTCCGTTGTTTCCTTTTCGTCATGATTTTTGGTACAGCGGCTGGTACTGTATTTTCTGCTGCAGGAGAAGATTATCTACATGATTATGGGTGGCATTTTGGATGGTTGTTTGGATAAACTGAGTTATCACAGGGAAGATGTGTGGACCTGCTGGTATGAGGAGAATGAGAGTTATAAATGGAGTAAGGATAGGAATTAGCCATAAAATTCAAGGCAGGCTGTGAAGCTATTGCTCCCAGGAGTCTGAAGAGAAGGATTAATAAGATTAATATGAGAGGAGTAAGGGGGAATAAGAGGAGTGGTGGTAACTTAACATTGAACATAAATGGTTGACAGTGAAATTATATAATTTGGTGGGTTTAACACTATATAAGTACATTAAAAATCAGTTTAGGCCTAAGGAAAGTTTATATAGACACATATAGAGTTTTAGCAGGAATAAGAGACTTTAGATTATTAACTGTGGTTTTATAACAATGTTTCTGAGTGGTTTTTATTTTTCATAGATTTAAGATTCCCAGCCAGTAGGGCTGCATAGGCCTGTGGCTAAAATGATTTTATTTTTCCCCAGGTTGTATAGTTTGAGGCATAGGCAACAGTAAATTATCATTACTTCCCCTTTTGGGCCATAGGGTGGCTGGCACTTTAACTTGTAACCTGAGTGCCTGGTTTGGTCTTGTTAGCATTTTAACTGGAGCTGTGGCCACAGTCCAAAGCACTGAATTTAAACCTAGTCCATTGTTGTAAGGATTCTTTATTGCCCTTTATCTGTTTTATTAAAAGGCCATTCATTTCATCATTTTTTAATAAAAAGTTCAAACAGTATTCTGGTTCATAGTTTTAAGATTTCATGAGGTGACTGGTAAATAGTTTCTTGGTTACTGTCAATTTGGGCTGGCATCCCATACAGGGCACTTAAGTTTTCTAGGCAGCAAATAGTAGCTGGCTGGTTACAAGCGTCCCGATGCAATGTCTGCAGCAGTGAAAGCATAACTTGCCTCTTCTGAGAGCAGGAGGGGACTGATGTCGCAGTTGTTGGAGTAAGCATGATGGACATTCATGGGTGATGTTCACGAGCTGTTGGCAAGTAACAGGCAGCTGGAATTGCTAGGCTCGGCACCACAGGGTCTGGTAATCACAATGTTAAACTTTTTTTGTGGAGCCACTCTACTGTTTCTCGGGTTTCAGTGGTATGGTTCTGGATCTTCGCGAGGCCATCAGCCTCAACAATTCCGAGCATGGTGTTAGAGGAGTGGGCAGGGACATGATAGACAGTTACCTGCTATTTCTGGTAGCATTTTGGATGTCTTTCCACAGATCTTTTCCCCACAGAGGGCAGCTCATGACAGTCCATTGTTTCTGTCTCATTTTTAGTATTTGCAATCCACTCCTGGATAGGGATGGCAGTCTTCAGAATGACTGGACAACTATTGAGTTAAGCCCTTCATTTGCAACAGGGCTTGGTATGCTGCACATAATTGCTTTTTTAAGGGGCTATATTGTACTTTGGCCCCTTCTCACAATTGTGACTAAAACCCAAGGGGTAATTGTTTAGAATGTTGCCTCTGCCACAAACTCCACCCAAAGCCAGTATTGGTGCTGGCCACATACAATTCACAGGGTAAGTTAAGGTCCACCCCCTTTACTGCTTGAGTTTGTGTTATTGTTCACTTTACCTTTTTTTTTTTTTTTTTTCTTTAAAAAGCAGCCTGCTGGAGGTTTTTCTTGTTTCCATGCACAGCTTTTTTTGATTAACACATACAGTGGCTTTAATACCTGAGCTAAATGGGGGATGCAGGGTTCTCAGAACCCCAAAAATGCCAAAAAGGCCATTAACTGTTTTGGAGTTTGTGGTATGGGAAAACATTAGACTTTAACAACACTTAAGACTTTGACACAGCAGCATAGACCTTGCAGCTTTTCCCAATTGTTTGCTCATCTCAGGCTCTTAAGATAAGATATCATTGTCTCTGATGCTTCTCTTAATTCTGATTTTAAAAATTACTGGTTAACATAATATCATCCATATAATGAAATAGGGTTACAGCCACAGGTTTCTTTCATGCAGCCAGATTCTTTGCCACCAGGCCAGGACAGATGGTTGGGCTATGCACACAGCCTTGGGGAAGCACTGCAAAATCCACCATTGGCCTCTTTATATGAAGGTGAGTGCAGGCTGGCTTGACTTGCCTAAGGAGATACTGAAGAAAGCCTTAGCAAGTTTTAAAACAAAGTGATAGTGACATAATTGGATATTAATTTCTTGCAACAAACTAGCAATATTTGGGACTGCTGCATACAGCAATGGTATTACTTTAACTTAAAATAATTTATTGTTACGCACCACCTATGGCAGCCTTCAATGGCCAGTCTTTTTCTGCAGTTACAGAGCTGCTTTTTTAGCGGAGGTGGGGCAAATCAGATGAACGTGAGCTAAAGCATCTGCCTCTTAATTTTCAGGCGGAGAAGTTGTTTTTGTGACACATACCATTTCCTTTTTTTTTTTTAATAATTAAAACCATGATTAACAACATTATAAGCTTTTATCTAATACTATGCTGAAACATTGTTAAATTTTCAGGAATTTTATACAATTTTTAAGTATTCATATGAACATTTTACTCATACAACTTTGATTAACAGAGGGTTAAAGAATCTCTCAATTTTATAACAGTTTTCAAACATTTTTAAACACTTTTTATTCAACTTATAACATATTAAATGAACTTAACTTTTATTATTTCACCTTTTTTCAAGGTGAAAGAATAAATCTTTTGTAATAATTTGAAATAAAAAGATATTTTTCAGGATTTGACTTTGAGAAAGCAAAACATTACAAGTTGTTAGGTTTGAATATCATGTTCCTTTAAAAGTGAAAAGACTTGTTTTTCTTAAACAACCAAGGAAACGATAAGGTACAAGAAGCTATTTTGATAAAACATATTTTTCTTTGTATATTGATTATTCAGGAGGAAAACTTTTTATAAACTTTTACTAAAACAGACCAATGATTTAAGAAATGTTACTTTAACAGAGAAAGAACAAAGTTTTAATTTTGCATCTGTATTCTATTTGATACTACAACTTTTAAAACTTTATAGATAGACCCAATAAATTTTCCTCAACTTTAACCACAAAAATTTCTTCTCCACAAACCTTTTGCATTTTCTGTATTCATTCAGGTTTTGTCCCACATTTTCCTCTTTCTTAATAACCAGTCATTTTATCTTAGGATAAAATTACTTTCTTTTTCTTAATAATAAATACACATTTTATATATTTTCTATACTTAAGTTACCAAAATGATTTTGGAAACTGTTTTAAAGCAAACTTCTTACAACATAAAATTACCATGATTACATTAATTAACAGGTATTTTATTTTAGCAGTACAGGAGAAACTACTTTCGCCATTATTTTATGAAAACCTAAGGTTTTCAATAGAATCAAGATTATCTTCTCTTACCATCACTTTAATATGCAGACTGATGTGGCTTCTGACAGGTTTTTCTGTCATGAAGTTACTTTTTATTAGCATCAATTCAGTTTCTGTTTGATAGTGATTTCTAGAATTAGCAATTTAAATATTTCAGTTTAAACAATGCTTCTACAAACTTATAACTATTCATAATTTAATATAGACTATAGTTACTTTATCTTAAGACAAATTTTACCTTTACAGAACACATTTCCTTACTTAATGTTACTTCCTACAATACCTTCTACAACTTGCCGTGTGCATTCAAATATTGTCTTACATAATTCCATTCTGCTTTATGAAAACCAGCCATCTTATTTTAGGACAAAATACACTTTCTTGACCAAACATCAAATTTCAGTCAGCACTTTCACAAACTTTTTATTTTTTTCAATATCCATTTAAGCTTCACATTTCTTGTCCCATTTGGTGAAGAAAAATAAACTATTCATTTCAATTTAGGCAAAAACAATTTTTTGAAGAGGTTTGTAGTAACTTCATTAGTCAAAACTTACAATTTTCATCATTTTAAAGATTTAGCATATATAATGCTAATTTATTTTACTAGCATCCATACTTATTTATTAATATAAGTGCTTTTTTAATTTTTTGGCCATTTGAATAGGGCTCTTTTAAGAATTTTCATTTATTAATTTAATATTACCATCTGGAGGTATTAAAATATATACTAATACTAAACAGACAAACACAAAAAGATTTAAGACACACTATCTAAAACATAAAGCTCATTAACTTGACTCATAATTTTTACCTTTTTGGTATGGCTGTTTTTAAGCTTTTCATTATTTTACATTTCTGATTTTACTGCTTTTAAGGTTTTTTTTCTTTGAATCAGTGTTGCTTGTAATATGCAGGGTTGTTTTTGGAAACACTTTTATTAGTAATTAGCAACCAGTTAGGAATATTTGAGCAGTATAAATGCAGTTAAGTTTTAATTTAGCAGTTTAGATAGACAGATATTTAACACATATATTTAGGATTATTCCTTTTTAGAAATACACTTAGACTTAAAATTTAGGAGTAAGCTAAAAGCTTACTTATAAGCAGTGAATAATTGCAGTCTTGATATTCTGCAGGGCATCAAGAGGAACAGGATATTAGGGTTTGGTGGGCAGCAATGATAGGAATTTCAGTGTTTCAGATTAATAAGAAATGAGAGATCAGAGAGGGAGAAAGGGACATGAATGTGCACAATGCTTTCTGCTTCAGCCACTTTTAGGAGAGGGAGGCCAGGAGCTGGGAAAGGGGGATTAAGAGCGGAGAGTTGGGCTTGAGAGCGGGTGGTAGGTGGGGAGAAGGGAAGGGGGTTCAGGGGGAGGTGTAGGGGAATGGAAGGAGGATGGAGTAGGTTCTGAGGGTGTTGATAGTGCATATGGTGGGAGGGCGTGATCAAAGGGGTTGGGGTTGGAAGAAGGATTTTTTATGCACGGCAGAGGGGGGTCGGCTGCGGAGAAGGAAAATTTGATAGGTAGTGCAGTATTGGCAGAGGGAGGGGCGGTTCTCTACGGAGTTAGAAGAAAAGCCTGAACACAGGGGACTTCAGACCACTTGCCATTGCATTGGATATTGGTGAGGGGAAAGAGTGAGTTCAGGGACCTCTTTGGAAAAGAGAACATGAGAGAAGAGATGCAAGTGTCCTCGGATCTCTTATTCTCAAACCAGTTAGGCAGGTGACCAGACCCGGAGCTAGGCATCCCCAGAGCTGGGAGGTCAGGCGATGGGGATAGTGCCCCGATGATGGAGAGGATCACTGACCAAGTGCGAGGATTTTCGGAGAAAAGGAGGCAGGTGACCGAAAAAGAGACAGGATCCTCTGAGAGTTTTCGAGACTCACCCAAAGACAAATCAGTGTCCAGTGTTGGTTGATAAAGCTGCAATGGCAGAGTAGAGGATCACCACAGAATTTATCTGCTTCAACGAGGCCTCCCGGGTTTTGGCACCAAAATGTTAGATCCCAGTTCAGTGAGGCTTGGAGACAGATCAAAGTTCAGGCAGAGAAAGTTTATTAGATCACCGGCTTGGTGGGGGTCTGAAGTGAGACTTCAGACCACTTGACTGACTTGGGTTTGCTCTTAAATATAGCTTAAGGGCAGGCTATTAGCGAGAACAGTGAAAAAGTACTGACTTTTATTCTGTTGGGAGGGGATCTTGGGGAGGATGAGGTGTACGTGTTGGAATGCACATTCTATCTTTCAGGGACAGAGGGTGGGGGGTTTGGCTATCTGTTATCAGGGCAGAGGAGACTTGTTGGCACCAGCTGGGGGTCACAGGTGGGTTATTTTGCCAAATGGGGCTAACACTTATATCCTAGCCATGGAAAATAAAATAAACATAATAAATAAGTTAGATAGTATGGTAGAAGGTGATGTGTGTGCTGTGGAGCAAAGTAAAAGTAAAAGAGGGATCCGTAGTACTTGTAGGAGGAAAATATGAACATCCTTCAAGCCAAGCATATTACTACAGTGATGTCTGTTAAGCATTAAGAAAGCAGAACAATGAGGAGGATGAGGGTAGAACTAGACAGATTATTAAATCCAAGTAGGACTAGTCTGGAATTCAGTTCCACATTGAGCATTATGCACATAGCAATCTGATTTACTCTGAAGGGATAGGATGGTCAAAGATAAATCAGATGTGCCTTATTGCCCTCAAGGAACTTATTAAATCTAGTAAAGGAAAACAACCATATAAACAACTATCTGAATAATACAAGTTCCAAATAGTAAAATAATGTTTGTGGTTGCTGAAAAGGAAGAAGCAATTATTTCCTTATAGAAACTATACCTATAATTTGGGTAAATTCCTTTTGCTGGGTTTCCAATAGACCCAATAACTAAGATAGGAAATATAAAATGTATGTACTGTCAAGCACATTTTAATCAGCTCTTCCCACAGTTGAGCACAGAGAACATTAACAATAAAGAATATAAAACACTGAACAGGTTGTATGTATGAATAATGATGATCAGATTGTGAATTTGCATTTTTCAAGGAGAGCTTTTGTCTCAAATTATCTTTCCTATTTGATTTAAGGTAGAAAAGTAGGATAGTTCAACATTGTAACTATGTGAAGATCAAATAAAGGCAGAGACTAGGCTGGACAAGAAACCTAAAATTTTCTATCAAGCTCAGGAGTTGATAGTAATGAAGAAGCTGAAGACAACTCTTGACATATTTCCCTGACACATGCCCAAGCCACTGATGAGGATTTTGACTTCAGGAAACTCTTGGTAAAATGTATCTGCTGGCATAAGCCCTGATCCCAAAGTTTGGGAGATAGAGACTAACTGAAAGAAATTTTCTAAACTTACATATTCTAACTAAACTCTTCTGTCTTGTCAGCCACCAGCTCTGCTCACTTGGAGGACCTCGCTTACCTGGATGAGCAGAGACACACACCTTTGAGAACTTCACTTCGAATGCCAAGACAAAGCATGGGCGGTGCTCGCACACAACAGGATTTAAGAGGTTAGAACCACAGGAGGGCTTTAGGAAAGCCTGGGGACAAATGGAAATGGTCAAAAGACAAAGAAAGGTCCTTTGTTTCCAACTTCACATTTATTTAAGCCTCCTTTAAGAAATGAGATAGTCTATTTAAGCATCTAACCAATTCCTTTCCGCTGAATGTAAAGGAGAAAGATAAACACAAATACATTGCACTCATTTTAGAAAGGCATTGTGAATATAAACACTTGGGAGCTTTGATTCCTTGAAACTCTGAAGGAAAATAAGTGGAAAGGGCCGATTGTAATGGGAAAATAACCATTCTAAGATCCCAGTTTCAGAAGTGATTGTCTACTACTTCAGCCCTAGGCATATTTCAGATGAACTTGGAGATGATAATCATGTGTTTAGCTAGAGAATTTCTTTCATTTTCATTCTAGTGGCCATTTCTAGTGACATGCAGCATACTTTTTTAGAGTTTCAGACATCATCCAAAGACCTAACCCTTTTCCCACTCAGGCATTTTTCCCCTTTCCCCTCTTTCTGGCATGTTTGATGCTTCTGTAAGTAGGAATGTTATCTTTCCAAAGACTTTCATTTTGTTATAACTTCAGTCTAGCTGAGGGGCCTGTTATTGGTATCTCTGCTTGTGCCTCATGTTTGTTCAAAGTAAACCAAATTATCTCTGATACAGATAGTCTGGTTTCTCTTGTGTCTAGCAACTCATAGCTTTCTACATCAAGTGCATTTTTTATTGTACCTTATAGATTCTTTTCATCTTTCCGTTGTCCTCCTCTTACCCCCTCCCTTCCATTCCCTCCACAGACAATATAGTACCAGATGCAAAACTCCCACAGGAAGGGATTCATGTATGCCTACTGTGCACTCTAGAAGTCATTATGCTGACAGTTTTCCAATGATGGCTAGGCAAATAGGAGCATAAAATAATTTATTGTATTGCTCCAATTGCCATATCTACCATCAACAGTAGTAAGTTGATGGACTCAGTCATAGTTCCCAATCCCTTCTGTCTATCCTGCTTGCCATAGCTTCAGTTTGCCATATACCAGTTGCTTTGTATATGTAACTGTGTATTTCCAGCCCAGAAACTGGAATTATGTCAAACACTACTTTAAATGCTGGTGGATTAATTATATTGAAAGCCTGAGTAGATTTGCCAAAAGCCCAAATAAATGATTGTGCCAAGGCCAGAGTACAAAACCATTAATAAAGGAGATTAGATACAACTACTGATACATAGACCTTCAGATTTGGTTGAAAATGTGCCACATTGGCATCACTTTGCATCTTATTACTGAAAAAATTCTGACATTGATTTTATTTTCTGCTTTGCTAGTCATTGAATCATGGATGTTATGTTATGTAGAGAACATAATTAATTGACAAGACTTCAGCTGTGTATTTTTGAGAGCTCTTCATGATGGATTTGGTTAATACATGGTGGCACATGACACGTCTGCTTCTAGTATCTAAAGATTTAATAAGGTCTTTGACAAGTGCATTCTGGTGAGCTTGAGGTTTATACACAGATTTCAGTTGTATCTAGAATACTACAAAGATCTCGTCCAATGTCACCGAAACATTCAGTATAAAAACAAAAGTATATCCAAAGATTTTTCCAAAGCATAACTAAATCTTTAGGAAGCTTTCTGCCTGAATGATACATTCCTAACAATACTTGCAGATGATGTCTCAATTTATTTTTTACATTAATATGTAAATCAGGAGTTTTTCCATTAATGATGGTGTTATAATATTAATGTTTCAATTGCTTGAAGTGTAACAGTCTAAATGGTTAAGTTACAACATGCCATCCAGTTGAGTGCATTGATCCATAAGAGATAGAGTGTTTGCTTAACAGTATTTTAACCTTATAAAGTAAGCATGTTTTAATTCAGAGCTTTGATGCCATGAACAATAATCTTTCCTCAAGAACTAATGTTTTCTTGATTATTGTTTACAAATTAATTATATGAGTTATGTGACTTAAAATACATTAACAAGAAAAGCAAGCAAACTTGGACAGACAGATTTTCCACATGTTTCTATAGAACCACTTGCCAGGCCTTTATAATTTGTGGTTATTATATCCAAAACACTATATTGTAGAAATAGAACCAGATTGTTTTCCTAGCATTTTTTTTGAATCACATCATACTTTCTGATTTTATTTAAAGGAACATGCACATTACAGTCATATTTCAATTTTATATTTTTTCTTATTCTGTTTATGGTTGAGGAAGTAAAATTTTACCCCAGAAAGAAGTAATCAAGTGATTAAAAACCTTTTTGTAGTATGCATTAAGGTATATTTTTTCTACATTACAGTAGAGGTATATTTTTCTACATTTTACATTATTACTTCAAATAAGTCCTACGAAATAGTTTTTTAATCACAAATCTGGTTTGTTTGGGGTTTTTTTAATTTACTTTATTTATCCCCTCTTCCCCCAGATGATTTGCTCATCTGTCTGCTCATTGTTTGTTGGCTTGCCTTGTCCAGGAGGCACCGGGAACCAAACCCGGGACCTCCCATGTGGGGTGAGTGCCCAACAGACTGAGCCACATCTGCTCCCTGCGGGCTGCTGCGTCTGCTGGCTGCTCGTTGTAGCAGAGGCGGCATCTAGCTCTGTTGCATCGGGAAGCGGCTCTGCTCGTCTTCTTTTAGGAGTCACCGGGACCCGAACCTGGCACCTCCCATGTGGTAGACAGGTACCCAAGTGGTTGAGCCACATCCGCTTCCCCACAAATCTGGTTTTATTTAAAACCCCTAGTCTTCAGAGATGGCAGTTAGTGGTCATGTATACTGCAATGTACCCAGTGGATACAAAGTTTATGGTCCAACCAATTCCAAGTATAGAGACTATCTGAAATAATATTCCATAGCTATATGTCTAAAGAGTATTTGATTTGACAAGCCTTTATTGGAAGCTTCATACAGGCAGAATGTTGCACTATTTTATTTAGAGCACTGGTTCTCAAACTTTTTGGTTCCAGGGCCCTTTCACACTCTCAAAAAATATTAAGGCCCTCAAAAAGCATTTATCTGAATGGGTTATATCTGGTGATATTTACCATATTAAAAACTAAAAATTAAAACCAAGATATTGTTAAAATATCTATTTACTCATTTTTTTTTTAATGATAATAGACCTATTACATGTTAACATTAATGTAGGCTCTGGAAATTTCCACTTGTGAGAGAATGAGAGTGAAAAAAAGTCAAATAACCTATTATTATTAAGAAAATAGTTTTGACTTCGCAGAACACCTGAAAGTGTCTTGAGAACCCCCCGATGTCCACAGACCTTACTTTAAGAACTGCTGTAGAGGAATACCATTATAACTGAAGATAAGTTCGGTGCCTTCAAGAATCATACAGTCTATTTACAGAAAGGCAAAAAATAAAAATAAAAAAGTAGTTTGAGAATTAGTTAGAAGTTGCTCATGAGAACATAGTTTAATAGTACAGGCTTAGTTCATTTAATAATTACCTTAACAGTAACTGCAATTGTTTGATCATAGTGGTAGTTTGTTGCCTGCTGAAGCAAAAGTTGCTGGGGAAACATCTAAACTAGAATTTGGACTCCTCAAATGGGATATTAACATTATTAACATTTGCTTCATTAGTAAAAAGTCCTTCCCTCGAATTCTTAAGACAGCTGTTTTGAACAACTGTTCTATTGAAATTGATGTTTCCAGAGACCTAATCCAACAATAGGGAGAACATCATATAAGTGTACTGTCCAGGAGACAATTGCAGCATGTTAGTAGATTCCTAGCTGTCAGCCATCCAAGAACTTGAGCCCTAATAATAGTTACAGAAAGTTGTATAGTAGTGTGTAGTATAGCTGGCTAACCACGAGTGCCTTTTCTAGTCCCAAATCCTAATATCCTTTGACAGATACTAATTTAAAACTTTATTAAAGTTTTAGCTCAAGTTTCTAAACTTATTTTGAGGTCCCTATCTTTTATTACTATTTAATTACCATTATGTTAATGTAGAACTATGGTAGAAATTATCCACATGAAACCTCTCTCTCTGATCATCTTCATGAAAACTCTTATTCCACAGAGAAATTTGCTGCCTCTTAATAGGGGAAAAAGGTAGTTGGTTTTTATGGATAAATGTAATAAATCTTATTGGGGACTATATAGGAACTAGTGGAAGTTAAAATACACAAAGCAAAACAGCACAGAGACTTGAGAAGTAGCTACTTGTGGTAACTTAACAACAAATTATTAGTGATAAAACCCTAACCTTCCTTGTGTTAAATTATAATAACACTGTTCTACTTAAAGAGTTTACACATTACTAATTAAAACTTCATTCCTCAATATACTTTGGTTTCCTTGGAACTTACTAAATCCCATTACATAAAATGACATTCATGGGCATCAGGTTTAGTTAATAGCTGCTTTAATAGATATACTAGGTTGGAGGGTGAATGTTCAAATGATAGTCTGGTTCACTTGTGAGTCCCTTACTTTTCCAAAACAAAGAATCCTTTGTGACTATGACTGAGATTGTATGTCATGAAGCAAAATACTCTTGCATTAGTTCCCTGAGTCACATGTCCTTGAGGTTGCTTCATCTTGATCATTGCCTGCCTGGCTGTCACATCACAAGAGAATTTTTCCAGCACTCTCTTCCATCTCATTTTTCATTTTTTTAAATTACAATTTTAGAGCAAATTTCTTCTTAGGTAAATTAAAAATCCAGAGATAATGTTATGTGCATATAACAGCCTGTAATTAAATATTAGATCATTAGATTGTAAGCATTAGTTGTATAAGCTAGTTCCCTTTACACCCAGTCAGCTCTTTTTGCAAACACTTTAAAATTTGAACACATGGTACTCAATCTGGATGTCTTCGAATGTCTGCTGGAAATCAGTTTATTCTTTTCAAGTAGTCTGACTATGATGGTTTTTAGCAGATCATTATTTGTTAAAGTACCTCCAGATAGGTGCACAGAACTGATTTTTATGTAAACCAGCCTTATTTTGTAAATTCCATCTTATAGTTTGAAAACCCAAACCAGTGGCAAATACACAACAAAGTTCCCCACAAGACTAGTACTAAAGGGAGAGATAACCTTTGAGAAAAGAAGAGTCTGTAAACCACATAATCTTCTCACAGGCACAAATTGACCTCTTGGATTAAATAACATACTACTTTAAAAAAAAAAAAAACTGTAAGAGTAACATGAAAGAAATTCTAATCATGACATCTTACTGTAAAAATAAATCACTAATAATATTTTTAAATATCTTAAGTTCAATAAAAATTATTACTAACCATTAAACCATTTTTGATGTTTAGTTTAATGTTTAGATTTGAAGAATCAGCTCCCCAGTTAATCTTTTTATCATTATTTTCCCAGAAGTGACTAAATCTATTAAAGTAACCATAATACCAATAAATTTACAAAGATAACACTTTGCAAAACATTTTTAAAATCATTAAAATGATCTGTTTTCTAATCTTGCAGTACATAAAAGACTTTCAAAGTTTCTATGTTTTTTAAATTTCCCCAGATACCAAGAAAATTATAAAACTGGAGAATTTCATATGTAGAGCTATAGCTGTTCCATCACTGTTCATGTAAAAATGTTTACTCTTCAACTCCAAGTAATTAAGAGAGCCAGTTTTGATGCCCCCATAGAAATAAGTATTTTGTCTCACCTTCAAGGCCAACAATATAATAACAAAAAACAACAAAAAATGTTGACATACTTATATCATTATTTTATCAAATGTTTCATATTTAAAAGCCTTACTTTATATTTTCCCTATATTTTAAAATGTGAGAAAACATGTAAAAAAAATGGCAGCCTTTGGAGGAGTTGGAGCTTCCCTATTCTTTTACTGTTTTCCAAAGATCTTTGTTCCCATCCTGAAAATTCCACTCAGCAATGACTCCAGAATATTTTCCTTAACAAATATTTTCCTAAAAGACCAATGTCAGAAAGCTGGAATTTAATATGCAAGTCACTGACAAGATTCAAAGTATGATTTTTTCAGAGCAAAATAAGCCTTTCCCATTTCTTGTCTCCATATTAATAGAATACAGTGGGCTTCCTAAAACACTAAGACAAACTTTGAGAATGGGACACTTAAAACAGATATAAAAGTTATAGCTTACATTTATTGGAGCTCTTACTCTTTGTGGGCACAGTGTTAAGAGCTTTTAAAATGTTCTTATTTAACCCTCACGGCTCTTTGATATAAGTAGCGGTAGTAAGGAACCTTAGGTTAGATAACTTGCTTAAGGTCACATATCTATAATTGGCAGAGCTAGGATTCAGTTAATATCTGATGGACTCCAGAGCTTGTGTTCTTAACCACCATGCCATACTAAGTCATAGATAAAAAATAATTTAAAAACAATATGTAATATAATAATAGCAATATAATTACCTATTTTAAATAGTCAATACTCTAAGGTATTGGAAATGGGAAACAGGGTTGCATATAAAAAATAATTATCCCATGGCTATCCTTTCAGCAGGGGCTGTGGTCAAGGAGGGAACCACTATGATTCATGTCTTGTACATTAGCCCAAACTAGCTCCTATCCTTATCTTCCTTATTTCTATTAATAGTACCTCAGTTTTACTGTCACTTACGCTTTAATTCTTGGAGTCAGCTTTGAATGACCACCTTCATTATCTCCTTTATCTAGTCAGTTACCAAGCTCTGAGGGGTCTACTCAGTCTCTCACATTCTTCCCATGTTTTCCATTCTCATTAATGCTAATTAGCTTATCTCCCAGCTATGATCTTTCCATATTCTAATCAATCTAATTCCTAGATGCCAAATTAATCTTTCTAAAATGGAGCTAAGAGTATATCGTTTCTGTTTCATAGTTATTTCTGTCATCCCTGTTCTGTTAGCATGCAGGAACAGAAACTGAAAAAATAAGCCATTTTGGAGAAAACTTTCATATTTAAAATTAACTCTGTTTATACTTAAGAAAAGTCAAAGGATTTTTTTTTAATAGACACTGCCAGATGGACAGTGAAATAGAATGTATGAAGGACAAGAAGTAAAGGAGCAGTGGGGAACAGATGTGGCTCAAGCAGTTGAGCGCCTGCTTCCCACATTGGGAGATCCCAGGTTCAGTTCCCAGTGCTTCCTATAAACAAAAAACAAACAAACAACAGGCAAACAAACAAACCAACCAACTCAGGGGAGTCATTATGGCTCAGTAGTTGAGCACCACTTACAAGGTCCCTAGGTTCATTCCCCAGCCCTAGTACCTAAAAAAAAAAAAAAA
>JAQZBX010042361.1:0-14401 GCA_029593785.1 Cabassous unicinctus | reverse complement strand
CATCGTCGATTTACATCTGGAACGCCTCCATTGTGTAAAATTCGACCCAAAAATGAAGATTAAATGTTTTTCTTTAAACTGAAAAGGTAATGATGTTAATAGAGGTCTATTTTAATTTCAACTGGCTTTGTTTATAAATTATATATACATCACACATATAAATATATGAAAGACACCAAAAGCAAAAAGCATATTCTTTGTATATAATTATGTGTATTACATACTAATGATAACACCATTTAACATTACAAGATAACTCCATAAAGAAAAGTTTTATATGAGTTGTGTATTTAAAATGTGTATTTTACTATCATGCTGAATCTTCAATCACATCATATCAGCAGTAAACAGCTGAATAAATCTTAAATAAAGCTTAAGGAATGACTGTGATTAATGTTTGTGGCTTGACAATATTGTGTTGATATTTAATTAAATGTACATATTAATATGTTAAAATTAAAGTAACTGGATAATATCACCATCTGATAATTTATATGAAATTAATATAAAGTAAAAGAGCAAGTATAACAAACTGCTTTACTTTCTGTAATGTCTTGTTTGGGTCTGTTTTCAAAAGATGTTAATAATAGTAAGCTTCATAGGTGTAACACATATGTAGCTTTCATACTATCAGAATGTTCAAAACACTGAACTATTACATGATATGTGCTCTCACTTGAATGTAGCAAAATCGAAGTTTTTCATGTTAATAATCCCCCCATGGATATTTGTAATATCTTAGAAAGATCACAGCATCTTGAACTGTAATGCTGTATCAGAAATTATATAATTACCCATAACTAGCATCCTGCCAACTTTACTTACACATCAGGAACCGAATTATTTTACTTCTCACTTCAGAATGTGATACAATGTGCTATTCCATTTGCTTAGCCCAGTCTTAAAATTTATATTATACTCTCCTTATTGAGTTGCACAAACCATTAGTGATAGTAATGATAACATAACCTCTATATAACATCACTAACTTTGAATTCTCATATAATGTATGAAAAATATAAATCATACCCTTTAGGTCTTGGTATGTTTCCTCCAATCCTGAGATATTGATGTAGCTGTTCCAAATGTCACTTGATGTGCTTCTCCATAGTCCTGTACCCAAGCCATTGCAGATCTGCTGATATGAACTTTGGATATCATGTGCCAGTGCAAATATATTCTTTTGGATTATGCTAACAGTGCAGGAACAACAGGAGTACAGTTTTTTGGGAAAATATTAGTGGATAGAAAATCACTTTTGAATATGGTGGAAGAATAACTGAGTGGAGGTGACTTTATCACCCATCAAAAGAGAGGATGAAAGTAGGTGTTTGGCTAGGATGAGAAAAATATTCAATTTAGAGAAAGAGAAAGCTGACTGAGGAAAGAAGAAAGGGGTAAATGTTGAGGAACAAAAGAAAGGAAGGGGATTTGGGGAGACCCAGTTCATCCTGAGAGAATATGCATTTAAGGGCAAAATGCAGATCCAGGATGGGTATTAGATGGAGCTTGGGGAAAAATCAACTTTGTGGTTATTTTAATCTGACATTTAAAGCTTTTAAAATCTGATTTAAGAGTTTTTCTTTGCAGAAACATAGAATATTTGCAATAATTTTAAAAAGTGTTATTGCATCTTTAAACATATTATACTAGAATGCTTCCCAAAGGTAAACTCACTATTGGTATCAAATTCTAGTTGAGGTTGGCATCACCTACCAGTAATACATTAAAATGGATCCCTACGATTTCTTATATAACTAGGTTCATTTAACAGTAGGATTCAGAACTCAGAAAGGAGAAAAGACCACATCTGAGAAGGAATTAAACCAGCCATTGCCCTTTCTACAGATTGTATTCTGCCAAAATGTATAATTCAAATATTTAGAACTGCTCATTTAAACCACAATGAAAGGTGTTGTGAAAACACTGCCTCATGCTCAGATTTATGCAAGGCAACTTGAAGGGCTGCCAGCCGGTAACTGTTAGGCTAGCAGTTCTGACCCAGCATTGCATTCTCCTAATCTAGTTCTTCTGATGTGAGGAGAATGTGAGCCAAAAACCACAAGGGAGCAGACTTCACACCATGCACTTGGGAAGAGTTGGAGTGTTCAAAATGTTGGAAAGGTCAGGTACAGTTCTCATCGAATCCATTCTGGAGGTCACAGGTCAGCATGTCTGCACATGTGCACAAACTAACAGGCCCATAAAAATCTGATAGGAGGCAGCAGTGCCCCACCAAAGGTCACACCCAGCCAGGACCAACGACATTTGAAAGGCGTCTGCTAGAGAGAAGAAATATGAGACTGACAGCAGCGGCAACAGCGGCAGGGAGAGATGGATGGGAGATTAATCATGGTAAAATACTGAGCAGAAGACAGCAGATTCTGCCAAGCATGAATATTTCTTCACTCACATATTTCACAAAGTACACTCTTCAAAGTACAAGCCAATTGGCCAAGGTCAAGTTGATCTTTGTTAGGCTAAAAGATGCAGCCACTGAGTGTATCCCATGGCAGATGCAGAACACCGAAAGACTGTGTAATGTTAAATAATTTTTAAAAAGACTAATTTGTAGTTTGACATTAGAAATACCCCTGATAAAGTGGTAAACAAAATAGCATTCTCCCTCCTATCTCATGCTGTTCACTTTGGGGTAATACTGATTGATAAATATTATTAGTTGCTATTGGCCTGTGGACCTCCAAGAGTTTTTAAAAAATGTATATACCTTTGTTCTAGATTTATCATCTTGCCTCATTTCATAATATCTCCTCCTTGAAATATCTGTTGTATAAACAAAGCATGTGACATGACAGCTCTTGGAGACAGAATAGGCAGCCACTAAATGGTGCTGTTTAGAGGGCTCCAGGCAAGGCCACCCAGACTGAAATAACATCCCCAGTATCTGTCAAGTCACCTCAAATAACTCTAGTAAAGATTTGCTCCTTTGACAGTCATAAAGGCTCTTTACTCTTTTAGGACTTTTGTTTAGTTCTGTTTGTTGTTTTCTAACTCAAAATGCCAAAGCTTTCTGTAGGTAATTTTTTTCTTTACCCTTTTGTATCACTATGAGAGTTCCTATGATAAACATGTTGATAATAAGAAGAAAAAAGGAAAGGAAGGCGTCAAAAAGGAAACAAACAATAGATTTAAAAATGAGTGATATACAGTAGAATATACTCAGCAATTTAAAAGGCATGTACTATATATATATGCTGTAACAAGGATGAATCTCAGAATAAATATGTTGAGTGAAAGAAGTCAGTCGGGAAAAAAAAATGGACACACTGTATGATTCCATTCATATAAAATTCTAGAAAATACAAACTAATTTGTAGTGATAGAAAGCAGATCAGTGGTTGCTTGGGGATTGGGGGTTGTGGGAAGAGAAGGGTTGTAGAGAGGGATTACAAAGGTACCTCCAGCAAACTTTTGGAGGTGATAGATATGTTCATTATCTTGATTGTGATGATTGTTTTATAGGTGTATACATATGTCAAAACTTACCAAATTACACACATTAAATATGTGTAGTTTATTGTATGTCAATTATACTTCAATAAAACTATAAAAAAATAAACCTCAAGAAAGAAACCGAGCATTTTGTTGCCATGCTATTGTTGTTGCTATTATATCGTTATATAATTTTTTACAACAAAGTGATAGAGAAGAGGGCAAATGAACAGCATTGTAAAAAAAAAAGTCAAACAGTTAATTAGTCAATGCTTAACACCCATATGCAGTGACATAAGATGCTTGAAGGGAGAAAAGAAGAAACTTACTTAAACTATTGGTCTAACTGGTATTTTGTCAGTAGTTACTTGGGCACCAACCTGAAATTCATATTGCCTAATCCTATACATTTTTTATTGTGGTTATATATGTGTGTGTGTGTGTGTATCATGCAAAATTTTCCATTTTAACTATTCTCACGTGTACACTTCAGTAGTATTAATTACATTGACAAAGTTGTGTTCCATCACCACCATCCACTACTCAGACTTTTTCATGACCTCAGACAGAAATTCTGTACTTCTGCAATAACTCCCCATTCCCTCTCCCCAACCCCACATCTAGTAACTTCTAATCTATTTTCAATCTCTATTCTATTTCTTATAATTTTAAGTGCTTTCCCTTCTTGTGATAACACTCTTAGAGATCCCAAAATAGACTTTCAAGAAAACTTCTCTAATATCTTACTTTCCCCAAAGTTAAATTAATTCTATAATTTCTAGCAATACACATATAATCTTTTAAATGATACATCACTTTCTACTTTGCTTGTGTATAGGTTTTTCCACCATCTCCATAAATTAAAAGTTTTTGAGGGAGAGTCCACATCTTGTCCATCACTATAACCTGTTAGCCTTCTACAAATCTTTGGTGAATTATTGAATGGTCCCACAGGCAGATTGCTGTGGTTCTTCTGCTTTTGGCAGAACTTCCCCAGATGTCAACTGCTAGTTCACCCAAATACGCACCAGAACTAATATTCTACTTCCTAGGTTCCCTGCCTGTTCTGTCTGTCCAGTGGGTCCTGGAGTCAGCCTGTTTCCTGTCTGAGCTCTCCATACCCTTCAGGCACTGCTTCCAACACCTGCCTGCACCCCAAGGTTCTACAAACAGATTTGCCACGCTCCTCTTTCTGCCCCTTGCGGATGGGTCTCCAGCATGTCTCTGGCTCCCTCCTTCCTCATAAACTCAAGCTGCTCTCACCTCACCTCAATATTGTCCTTAGGTAGTGGTATTGGTTCTATCTTTTATCACTCAACAACACCTAAGCTTTTGTGAGAGACAGAAAGATGTGGGAAAGGGAAATTATTTAAGTGTGTGTGATAGTGCTAAAAAAAGGAGCTCTTTCTCCTGTTTTGGATTTGGGGTTTGAACATCACTGGTCAGGGAAAAGGATCAGTTTCATTGCATGTCTCTCCACTCTCCATTTCATATTTACGGGTCTTTCCACAGGGCAGGACATGCAACCAGTGGGGAAACAAATAGCTCTATTAAAGGCAGGGGAAAGTGGGAGACATTTGGGGACAGAAAAGATGGAGCAAGGTAAGGAGACTTAGAATATTAGTGTTGACTCAAGTTCTTTATGTTTACTCTGACCAGAAATACAGTTGACTTTTCTTTTAATATACTTGTGCTTGATCTAAGTATTCTAATTTGAAAATTCTCTCCTATTAGAAAACTTTTAATGCAGACAAATAGACATTGGAAAACTCACGCAAGGATTTTTTTCCTTTTTTCCCTCCATAGAAGAGATTGCTGTTTGCCTGCCAAATGTCCATTTCTCCTCCCCTCCCTCCGACCCCAGACTTTTCCTTACTAATAGAATTTTGTTTGTTTGTTTGTTTTCCTATTGGCTCTATTCCCAGCTAAAATAATCTTATTTCCTAGGCTTTTTTGTAGTTGGGGTGGCCAAGAAGGTATAAATGGACGTGGATGTAGGTCTTCTAGGAAAACTAAAGGGGAACAGACAGTTGATGTGCTCATCTCTTGCTCCCTTTTTGTCCCCCTTTTCTTGACTGGAACTTAGGCATTGTGGCTGGAACTCCAACAGCCATGTTGTGAATTTGGGGTCACCTTGAGGATAGAAGACAGGTACAATAGGTGGAAGAGTAGATGGGGAGGTTGCCTGGTCTCTGATTATCTTCTAGAGCCATCATTCTGTCTCTGGACTGTTGTGTTAGTTATTTGCTGCATAACAAATCTCCATAAACTTCAAATCTGAAAACAACGCCTATTTATTATTTCACAGTTTCCATAGGTTAGGAGTATAGGGTGTAGCTTACCAGGGTGCTCTGATCAAGGTCTCACAAGGCTGTAACCACAGTGTCAAACAGGTTGTATTCTCATTAGGAGACTTAACTGGGAGAAGAATCCATTTCCAAGCTCTGTCAGGTTGTTGGCAGAATTCATTTCTCTGCAGTTTTATGATGGAAGTCCCCATTTTCCTGCTCCTTGTCAGCTGGGCATTACTCTCAGCTCCTAGCTCAGGTTCTTGCCATGTGATGAAGTCAGGCAACCCAGGATAATCTCACTTTTGATTAACCTAAAATCAAGTGATTTGGTTCCTTAATTTTATCTGCAAAACCCCTTTAACCTTGCCATATAACATAGCCTAGTCACAGGAGTGATATACTATCATATTCACAGGTCCTGTCTATACTCAAAGAGCATATAGCAGAGGGTGGATGTCTTAGTGGCCTGCTTAGAATTCTGCTTACTGCAGCTGTCTACCCATGGGCTTCCTTTACGTTTAAAAGAATAAACTCATTTTTTTTTCCACCAGTGCAGACAGAATCATCTCTAATACTTGTAGGCAAACACAATTCTTAACTGTTATAATCTCCAGAATTATAAGGGAAAATATGTAAGGAAATAATTGAGTAAAAAGTAATTTCAAAATTAATATAAAAATGTATGGTTGTAAAGAAGTGAAAGCCCTCCTTTAAATACCCCAATATCTCTTTACTCCACTAAGGGTGGATACTATTAGCCACCTAATATCCTCCAATCCTTTTTTATGCATTTACACACAGACACAAACACATTATATATGTGTATATATATATACATATAATAAATACTTGTAATTCTATATTTACACATATTTGTGTAGGTGGAAGATATATAATATAAATTGAATAATAAATAATATTGTGGTATAATTTTTTACATTTGTTAATGTCTTCTGATCAAAGATGACCAGGAATTCACCTGAGGTTGAAAAAGTTGGGTTTATTTCTTACTGCAAGGATGGAGACTGCACACCTTGGAGAACTGTAGAGTATCTAAGTAGGAGAGTGTAAGAAAGGATTTGAAGGATTTTTGCTTTGGTTGGGTGATTTGGAGAGGGGTCAACAAATTGGGGGTTTGCTGGCACTGGGTTAGATGCTGTTATTAGAAAGCTGCAATAATTTTGTGATTGGGTATCTTAATATATATTATCTAGAAGGAGGAAGAGTAAAGCTGTTAATTGGTAAAGAAGCAAAAATCACTGAAATGATCTGGTTGAGGATGATGTTTGGTATTTTTGTGGTTTGCACAGTGACCTGGTTTTTATCTGTGCTTAGACAAATTATGAAGTGGTCTTGCTTTTTGTCTTACTTCGTCACCTTGTCTCATGTTGATGTTCTGTGAGATTGTTCCTGCCAATCAGGAGAACTCTAAGGCTTAGCTGAAAGCTAAGCTAGATCCCCAATAGACTGAGGAGGCCCAGTTGCATGGGTCAGACCAGTTCCTGGATGTCAGGGGCTACTTTCCTTCTTTTCACAGAGAATCTCTCAAATGAGACATCAGAAAAGATACAAATGAAGACAGAACACTTATAAGCTATCCATTACATGCATAATTTATATATGTAATAGTATAATGCAGTTGATGATTCTAGGCTTTATTAAACATTTCAATGTTATTTTTAAATACCCTATGTTGGTGGGAGATTTTATATACATTACATGTATTTTGCATATATTATATGTATTTATAATTTAAGAGAAGGTATTACTCTAAAAATGTCTCTGGGCATGTATATATTATATGGTGCATTATATATACTTTTCTTTGAGAAAGCATTGCTATCACATCCTGAGTCAGTGCAATAGTTGGAACTTGTAGCATTTATCTTGATTGGTCTTTGTTTCTAAATTGTATAAAATAAACAACTAGCTGCTGCTGCTAATATCAACATTTTCTAAAAATATGTTGAGTATGTTGTGACCTTATAAATATTTATCTTTTAAAAATAATCTCAATAAGCTACATTTTGGGAAACTTTTTGGGTGGGCAAATAAATACTTCCAACTGCAACAAAATGAAGAGCAATTCAACTCCTCTAGAACTAACAGAGTCCTTTCTTTTCTAGTAATCTAAATGTCTTTGATCCAAAATAGACCAATATTTTGGATTTTTATTTTCATTCTAAAGTTGGAGGAAGTGAGATTCTACCTGAGGAACCACTGTGGAAGGAGGTCATTTCCAAACTCATTCTGAAGTTCCACGTAGAGCCATGCACTTACATTTCTAGTTTTTCCAGTAATTGTTATGTCTTGTCGAAGTAATTACAAATTATCTGAAAGGGAACGTGAGTTGCTTATCCATATTAATTAGTAGAACTTGTAATTTTTGGAACAAAAGTTGGAAAATGAAAGTTATCTCTGATTATTTGGATTGAATTTCAGTATTCAAAGGGTAAAGTCTTCCACAAACCTTTCCATTTAATGTTGAAAGAGGTGTAATGTAAGCAAAATATTGCACCATCTTTCCTCTCTGTGACTCCAGGAAAGATGCCACAGAATCATGCAGTTTACATAGAGTCCTTGCCTGAGGCGAATAAGCAATTACCATTAACCAGCTTAGCAGCCAAAAAGAGACCAAATCCATTATTCAGTTTCCTGGCCCTGGTTCTTGCCAGGTGTTCTATCCACTTGCCTTCTACGGTCTGTAAACTGAAATGCTGTTTCATAACTAGGTCACCTGATGAATCACAAGGAAAAGGGAATTGGCTTTGCTGACTTTTTTTTTTTTTTTTTTGACTTTATTTTGCACATTTAATAATTGAAAATATAAACATTAAAAACTAAAAAGTAAACACATATGAATAAATATATACATTTCTCAATTAAATGTACTGGATACACATACAATTTTTTTTGAATCGAACAATATGTTACACAATATATTTGGTTCATAGTAACGCATTCATACAGTATTTGTCCTTTTGTGTCTGGCTTGCTTCGCTCAACATTGAAAAGAGTCCAGTCTCTTGAGAAGGCAGATACATGCAGCAAGTTAATTTTTTGTGCTTCTTTCTTCTTATGGTTCCCTCATTGCTGTCAGGTACTATTGCCAGGATGCCCCGGGGGCCCTGCTCTGGCATTCTGCCAAGCTGTGAACTCTATGGGGAGTAGAGTTTGAATACCAATGATAGTCCTGATTGAGCTCAAGTGCTCAATTGTGATCTGGAGTGTCATACAGTAGGGCGAGTTCTCCTAGGCCTGGTTTGTCCATTCTCCGTTTGTTCCCTCCTATTTGGCCGCATATCTCTAAGCTGATGCCGCTGGTGGGTTGAGGCAGCTTCCGATTTCATGAAGGCAGACATGGAAAGTCTACTCCCAGAGAGGTTACAGTATAAGTCTTAGTAAGAGATAGATAAGACTTATAAATAAACCTAATTTTTCTTTTTTATCATTTGCAGTGCATACCTCTATCTTTTAAGTTTATGTTTTAATGTTACAAGGTTAATGTGAAAACAAATAGGATAATTGATGTGAAATAATTTGTAAATTATAAAACAGATGGGTTCAGTAAGCAGTGTAGTAGAAGCAGGAGCATTATTATTATCATTATTACCATTATTTCTTGGTAATACTGATAGTAGTAGCATTAGGAAGGATATAGTAGATATGTTCCTGTTCAAATGGTGACAGACTTAAGGTTGGAAAATACACTAAGGATTTAATTGCTAGTTAATCATTTGCTAATTATATTTATTCTAGCTGTGTAAAAATATATAGATTTATTATTTTCTTAGAGATGTAGGGAAATATACTTGGAAGAGATTTGCATCATGCAAATAAATACTAATGTGAGCACATATTTATTAATTTTTTGCATATATTTTACAAATGATAGCCATGTGGTATAATGTGTAACATAATATCACAACATTATAACGTAGACTCCACATGTATTATAATCCACATAAAGTTAAAGAGGAGCTAATACTTCATACCAAAGATAGATCAATTATCATATATAGTAATTAGGGTCTTATCTTTAGTTCTATTGCAAGAGGCAAATTAATTATTAGCTTAAATTCCATGATTACAATATTGTATGAAAAATGTTAAATTGACCTTGGAAATGCAAGCATTCACACATACTTGTGCATTTCAAGCACATTATGTATTATTAACAAGTGCCTGTAAATCTAATGAAGGCAGCTCAGGGTAGTTCAAACAAATGATTAGTGCAGACAATATTAGCATAAATCTTTCCTGCTCTGACTATGTCTGCAGAAATAGGAATCTACTTTATAGCTAAATATAAGTGCTAAAATTATAATTTTAATGTGCATATTTAATTGGTTTTATATTTTCACAATCCTTTGATTTGAGGCTTTTAAAAAATACATTATCTAGAGAGTGAAACCTGTTCTTGTATCTTTGTTTCAGTAAGAATGTAGAACTGATGCTATTGTGTCTTCACATGTAAGACTCTTTGTGGCATTTCCGGGAGTATTAATGTGTATTGAGTCATCCACAGTCTTCTGCTCTCCTTTGTGATGTTCATCCATGAATAAAGCGGAGAGAGGGAGTAAAGAGTTCAAATAGAATCTGTAGCAAAATGGTAACCCAAAATAAGTTTAATTTATGTGAGAAGTCAAAAGCCTAGTCAGTGAGGGGAACTTTGGCTTTATTTCCCAGGTTCTTTCAACAAACGCATGTGGAGCATTAAATTGATCTGCAGGGTTTGATATTGCAAGATGGAGGGAGACTTTCATGATTTGTAGGAAATATAATTACTTAACCAACTTGAGGTAACTGAAGGAGGGTTTGAAAATTATGCTCTATTATTACTTTACGTAATTTATCTTTGGTCCTTTCAATGAATGAAGTGTGAATATTTGTGACCTGAGTGTACAAAGGAAATTTCCGTTTATTGGCAACTTTGACGAGTTCCTTCTTGGGCATAATTAAATCGATCTGTCTGTATACACTGTTTCAAAAGAGCCAGATGTAAGTGACAAATGCATTCAGTCATCTTGGATATTTATTTTCACAGTATCGCAAATCTCCAGGCAATTGACCGAGTTTTTCTGATTAATCCAGATAGTTGGCATTGCATTGATATCGCTTATAAAAGCAGTCATGGTAATGGTTTTGATAGACTATAAACAAAATAATTGTGCTCCTGAAGGGCACATACATTTTAAAAATTAAATTCTATTTACTATTCATTTATTCCTGTAATGATATAACTGTTCTGCCTGATTGACCCTCAAATTGCAGTGGCTCAAATTACTTCAGTGAAAAGTGTGTCTATTCTTCTTTCCGCCTTTGCTAATCAGTTACAAAGTGCCCAAAACATTTCTGTTTTTTGCTCTTTAAAGGTCTTTTTGTTTATGTATTTTGTAAAGTTTAACTTGTCACATGAATAACTACCATAGATTTTTCTAAGTGAGGGAGGATTCAGTTTTCCTAAGGTGGAGGCAGCTATGGTATAACTCCATTTGAAAGGTGAAGAAATTAAAATTTTAATTACCATTTTAAGTTTAAGACTGTTTTACTGTCAAACGTTTTTTTTAAGCTTAGTATTCCCTTGGAGCACCTCGAGGGAATATTAAGACTCAATTAATTGTGTCTTAAATGACTATTTTGAAGATCTTCTGTATCATGAATCAGTCAGTGCACTGGCAGCAGACAGATGGCATACTCGAAGGGTTTGACTGGAGGGTTTTTAATAAAGAGACTATTTTCAGAAGTGTGGGTGGGGTTAAAGGAACTAGCAGGCATGAAGCACTAGGGACTAGCAACAGTGGGGAGCTATTACTACCCTAGGCCTAGGATCCTGGAAGCTGTGGAGGGCAGTTGGGGGGTGGGATTCATTTTATGAGCAGTGGCTGTAGGGAAACACCATCACTGCTGTAGCAGTCTGGTAGTATTTATGAATTCCAAAAATAGACATTGGATTATGTTTGTATATTGGTCTGTTCCTCTGGGTACATTAGATTGTATTGGATTTAGCGGTTTCATTCTTACTTGATTGAATTATGATTAAGGCTTTGATTGGGTCAGGTCAGTAGGTCATTGAGTTCCTGCCCCCTTGGGGGGCGGGGATTCACAGAGAAAACGACAAGGCAGAGGTATTAGTTGGAGTTTTGAGCTGGAGCCTCGGGAAGTAAACACACAGGAGAAGAACACAGAGGAATTGGGACAGCTCCATAGACTTGGTGGAGGCCCCAGGAAGAGAGAGAGAGTCTGATACTCTACAGCTGACCTTGTGGAGAGACCAGAGCAGCTGAGCCCAGAGAGGAACGAGCCCTGGGAGAGAGACGAGACTTATCCCAGCCTACAGCTGATAGTGGAAGAAACTGGGACCACAGAGCATTAAGAGGAAGAGGGAGGCTGAACCCTTCCAGATGTAGGCAGGCATCTTGTTCCAACACATGGCAAAAGACTTTGGTGAGGGAAGTAACTTGTGCTTTATGGCCTGGTAACTGTAAGCTTTTACCCCAAATAAACACCCTTTTATAAAAGCCAACAGATGCCTGGTATTTTGCATCAGTACCCCTTTGGCTGACTAATATAACTGCCAAATCTGAAAGTGATTTGGGGTCACATAGAGATAAGTATCCCAGTTTCTTTCTTCCAGGATTCCAGTTTCTTGCCAGTGTCATCATGCATTGATCCTAGCTAGAAGCCAGATGTGGCAGTTTGAAATTATTTATGAATCCCAAAAAAGAGAAAAATTATGTTAGTAAACTGGTCTGTTCCTCTGGGTGTGATACCCTTTGATTGTATTAAATTAAAAGGTTTTAAGTTTACTTGATAAAAGATTAGGGCTTTGATTTGACCACTTCAGCAGGACATGACTCAGGGCTGAGTCCCTGCCCCTTTGGTGGACTGATATAAATGGATACTCACTCAAGAAGACACACAGGAAGAGAGAGAGAGCTCCATAGACAAGGGAAGAGAGATGAGCCATTTGCCTGATAGTTTGCAGCTGAAGAGAACAGAGCAACTGAGAAGCTGAGAAGGCCCAGAAAGAAGCAAGCCCTATGCCAGCCTACAGCTGAGATCGGAAGAAGTTGGGACCACAGAGCCTTAGGAGGAAGAAGGAAGGAGAGATCAGGCAGAGATTGCCCACCATCTTGCTTCTACATGTGGCAGCTGACTTTGGTGAAGAAAGTACCTTTTATGGTACCTTTAGTTGGACTCTTTAGGGCCTTGTAAGTGTAAGCATTTACCCCAAATAAATACCCTTTATAAAAGCCAACAGATTTCTGGTACTTTGCATAGGCACCCCTTTGGCTGACTAATGCACCAGAGGTCAGCCTTTCGAGGCATAGACCAAGACACAGAGGAGCGGAAAATGGATCTGGGGAGTCAGAAGGAAACAATCAGGCTGGGCCCTATATTGCTGCTATAACAAATTACCACAAATTTAGCAGATTAGAATAACATAGATTTATGATCTTACAGTTCTAGAGGTCAGAAGTCCTAAAATCAAGGTGCTGGCAGATCTATGTTCCTTTGGAGGCTCTAAGAGAGCCTTGCCTTGTTTCTTTGCCTTTTCCAGCTTCTAGAGGCCACCTGCATTCCTTGACTTGTGGCCCCCTCCTTGAGGCATTCTGACCTCTGCTTCAGTTTTCACACTCCTTCAGTCACTCAGACACTCCTACCTCCCTCTTATAAAGACCTTTGTCATTCTACTGGGACCACTTGGATAATACAGGAAAATCTCTCCATTTTAGATCCTTAACTTAATCACATCAGCAAAGCCCTTTTAGCCATGTATGGAAACATACTCATAGGTTATGGGGATTAAGATTGTACGTTTTGAAGGGCCATTTTTCTGCCTCCCACAAACCCCAACTAGCTATTGTGATCAAAGAAGTTGATGTTTCTGCTATAGGGAGATTAAAACAAGAGATGATGTTTACCAATTGCAAAACTAAGAAGGATTTGCTTTTAAAATTTTGAAAAGTATTTTCTTTTTTGAAGAATGCAAAAAGACCTTAAACTAGTTGTGGCCGTTTGGCAATTTGATGTAATTATGAATTCCAAAAATATAATTGGATCATGCTTGTAAACTGATCTGTTAATCTGGGCATGATTGAGTTATGATTGGGGCGTTGACTGGACCACGTCAGTAGGGCATTGAGCCCCACCTCTTGGTGGGTGGGGAATCAAATATAAAAGGCATGGTAAGAACAGAGTTGAAGCAGTTTTTGAGAAGCAGTTTTGATATTGGAGAGAAGGCTCCAGGAGAAGAGAAGCAAGCCATTTGCCTGACAGTCTACAGCTGACCTTGTGGAGGAACCAGAGGCACTAAGCCCGGAGAGAAACGCAGCCCTGGGAAGAGAGGAACCCAAGAAGCATGAACGCTGGCAAATGTCGGCAGCTGTCTTGTTCCAATACGTAGGAATGGACTTTGGTGAGAGAAGAAACTTACGCTTTCTGGCCTGGTAACTGTGGACTTCTACCCCAAATAAATACCCTTTATAAATGCCAACCCATTTTTGGTATTTCACATTAGCACCCCTTTGACTGACTAATACAGAATTTGGTACCGAGGAGTGGGGAAGTGCTTTTGTAATTACCAAAATGTTGGAATGGTTTTATAAATGGGTAAGGGGTATTTTTTGGAGGAATTGTGAAATGCTTGATGG